>OY744481.1:185698911-185898980 GCA_963556165.1 Tipula helvola | reverse complement strand
AATGCAGATTTTAGATTTGGAAGCACTGTTTTATGTAAAAACCCTGGCAATTTTATCTGAAAATTAAATTTTCTGTGAAATTGGGCGAACTAATCAAGGCAACAAAACGCCTTTTACATCAACTATTACTGGATTCAAAACCTATTTTTAGAGGTAAGAATCATTTAAATCGGATCACTATAACATGCATAAAATGCAGATTTTAGATTTGAAAGCACTGTTTTATGTAAAAACCCTGGCAATTTTATCTGAAAATTAAATTTTCTGTGAAATTGGGCGAACTAATCAAGGCAACAAAACGCCATTTACTTCAACTATTACTGGATTCAAAACCTATTTTTAGAGGTAAGAATCATTTAAATCGGATCACCATAATATGCATAAAATGCAGATTTTAGATTTGGAAGCACTGTTTTATGTAAAAACCCTGGCAATTTTATCTGAAAATTAAATTTTCTGTGAAATTGGGCGAACTAATCAAGGCAACAAAACGCCTTTTACATCAACTATTACTGGATTCAAAACCTATTTTTAGAGGTAAGAATCATTTAAATCGGATCACTATAACATGCATAAAATGCAGATTTTAGATTTGAAAGCACTGTTTTATGTAAAAACCCTGGCAATTTTATCTGAAAATTAAATTTTCTGTGAAATTGGGCGAACTAATCAAGGCAACAAAACGCCATTTACTTCAACTATTACTGGATTCAAAACCTATTTTTAGAGGTAAGAATCATTTAAATCGGATCACCATAATATGCATAAAATGCAGATTTTAGATTTGGAAGCACTGTTTTATGTAAAAACCCTGGCAATTTTATCTGAAAATTAAATTTTCTGTGAAATTGGGCGAACTAATCAAGGCAACAAAACGCCTTTTACATCAACTATTACTGGATTCAAAACCTATTTTTAGAGGTAAGAATCATTTAAATCGGATCACTATAACATGCATAAAATGCAGATTTTAGATTTGGATGCACTCACATCCATAAAACATTAGAGATAAATACCAAAATTGGTACAGGCTTTAGTAACCGTAGCAAACGAAGTACTATTAAAAACTTTCAAAATATCAAGAAAAGCACCCATAAAAAACTCTTTATTATTGAGGGACCTTCAACCTTAGTGACAAGTTCGTGTAAAGCAGTTTTACACAGCAGTTTTATTATTGAGGGACCTTCAACCTTAGTGACAAGTTCGTGTAAAGCAGTTTTACAAGACTTACCATCTCTATAAGCATGTTGGCTGTTAATGAGTGGTAAGATCGGCAAATAATGATCTCTAATAAATCTGTCGGCGATCCTTTTTAAAGTCTTAAGAAAAGTTGAAGACAGACTAATAGGCCGAAATGATTAGAATCGGAATGATTGGGGAACAATGCTAAAAGCAATGCACGCTTGGAATATAAGAAGTAGATGCTCCCGAATTTAGGGAAGGCCATACTGTAATTCAGCAGGAAAAATCCCATCAGGAAACAGAGGGTGAAAATGAGAACACACTCGAACGTAGAACGTCGTGAAATATCAGTTTGTGAGCTAAACCCCAATTAGAGTTTTCAACATGCAAGTTAGTAGGCTTCTAAGCAACAGAATCAAAACGTGAAAATGTCGGTTACAACTTTTTTTACTTTTTCAAAACAGTACGGAGGTCAAATAAACGGGACCGTACAAAACTTAATTTTGATACCAAACTTTGCATTTTGAAACCCCCCACATACCTACATAATATTAATTCAGTTTCAATATACAAATATTGCGTATTCTTGCGAAAAGGGAGGTCTTTCTCTATTTTATTTTTATAAAGAATTTAATTTACTTTCTATTATCAGAAGAAAAAAAAATTTTAAATTTATCAACCCACAATATATTTGTCACACTTCATTGATAACAAAAAATATTTTTTTTTATTTATTTCGTTGTTAATTTAGTTGTCTTCATTTCGCACCTCGTTCGGGGATTTCAAATGGAAAATAATATCATTTGCCTCTGAATTAGATGAATATGATTACGCGATTTATTTTTATTTCTACTGTTGTGAATATGTCTGAACATATACCATCCAAAATAAGATGATATTTTATGCTACAAATAAGGGTGGCGCAAAGTAACCTTGGGTGTGTAATATTTTGAAACATTTTCCAAGAAAAAAGGTAGTTTTTAGTACATACGCTTTATTTTGTACCTTTAGATTGTAAATGAAAACCTTATAATGGTAAATTCTATAAATAGAAAATTTTTAAAATTTCCTTGACTTTCTTTTAGTTCGTTATCAAGTCAATCTTCAAAAAAATAAAAAAAAGTATGAAACGTGTATTGCGTAGACCATTTTTTTTTAATTTGCCTTGAGGCAGGTACAAAATATTTTTTATTTTTTTATAAACTCTCACACACCCATACATACTAAAGAAATGAAGACGAAACTCAGATACGCTCTACACATGGAATCAAAAATTGCAAAAATTTTATTTTAATATTTTGTTGATAAAATATGTACACCTAAGTCCTATATTATGTTATTATTTATAACTGACCCATATGAAAAATGAAAAATAGGGAGGTACCATAACAATCAATTTTGTTGATGCGAATATTTTTTGGAAAATTTCTAAATTGACTCACTTGGAGCATCAACATTTAATGAAACTTCTTGAAACAACAATATTTCAATTTATTACTTATTATTTCCGTACGAAAATAGCATTTCAATGTTCATTATACTAATATTTGACCATTAAGCTTTCCTTCATTTTCTAATATGCGTCATTCGCACTATACTTCCCGCATAAATCAAACAGATCCCGCATAAATTAAACAGGAGCAACATCGACCCAAAGCTCTTCATGTAGTTAATGACTTAGAATTTCGCTTCGCCACCATGTTCAATCACTTTTTCCAGCGTATCACTCGTTGAGACACAGCGGCATTGAACTAATAAGTTTCCTGGATCTAAACATCTTTCGTTGGACGACGATCGTCTGGTCACTATTGCTTATCAATCCTTTTCGCATTAAAGAGAATAGAGTCAGAGCGCACTGTACTACGAGACCCGTAGTTTTGTGCATTTTGCAGAACAACGAAATCTATGCAGAAAAAAAAAAATAAGATTGTCACAAACAACAGAAACTCAGATTCCACCTTCCGAGTAACAACCTCTTTTACTTCAACGTGATATCGACGTCGAGGTGACCCCACCATCTACACTCCATAGGATAAATTACAGATCGTAATATCGTAAATGAAAAATAGCAAAACACCATGTGATGATGGTCTCTTCACCAAAATGCTTAAATATTACAGCGTTATTTGTTCTACCACACGTCTGAACTCGAATTTAACAAATTGGTCTAGAGATAACATCCCACCAGAGGAGAAGATGGCTCTTATCTGTGAAAAAAATCAGTCTTCGTGTTTTTCATAAAAAGTGAAACCAGTTAAACTGAAACAAAGGTATGGCTTATCTGAACACAGCCTGCATGCTTTTGGCTAAAGTAATCACGGCAAAGTTATCCGAGATGATCTTGGGTGATTAACAATGTGGTTTTCGTCCAAATAGATAACGACCGATGAAATTTTCACTGTGAGGTTAATGTTACAAAAGTACATGAAAATAATATTCCTGTTTACGATCTATCCAAAATTAATCTTTTAAATCATTGTTACTATAAGGAAAAGTTTTTTCAATTAAATTAAATTTAAAATTATAAAGGGCTGAAAGGCGGTCAGATGTGAAGTAACTTGCAGCTTCCGCAAGTGCTTGTGTTACCTCTACGTGGTGACTGCGCTGGTAACTATATTGCTGATTTTTCGGCTTCTAGGCTAAAATACGGCGCTAAAGGAGCCAACCTTAAACAAATCGCTGAGCTGGCTTAAGGTGTTATTCGTACCGTGCCGATAACCGGCCAGACTGGGGGCCCAGTTTAAAAACTAGCTGTGTCGCTAACAGTCCCTGGATCCCTGCCGCCCTCCGGATCAAGTAGCCTTATCTGTGTATTGCGGATCTTTGCACAGATGGACACTCTTTTCTCCGCTACTCGTGGGCCCAAATATGGCAGAACCAACCAAACAAAAAAAGCGTCCGGCTCTCTCACAAAACTGGAAAATGTAGAGAAGGAGACTCGGGACTTTAGGCGTGTCTCTAGACCTACAAATAAACAACGGGACATAAGCTCAAATGAGGCAGCTGGTCCCTCCACTCGGGTAACCAAACCTGAGCAAAGAAATACAATGGGGAACCAAAGCAGCAAAGAAGCTGGTTCCTCAAAACCAACCTATAACACTAGGAGGAAGGCATGGAGGGCCCTGGATAAGATACAAAAGATCTCGCCAGAAGACAGGTAGGAGAAAGACAAGCCATGCTTGCGTGGGCGGAAAAAGTCACCGAACAGAAATCGGAAGGTCCTTCAGCTGGCTTAAAGATCAAAAGAAACAGATCTCAGGAGGACAGTCCTAAGATCGCAAAAAAAACGAAGCTCCATGCTACTGAAATGAGGCCTTTTAATGAGGTACTCAAGGATCAGCTGGTTGTGGCAGTTTGTTGACCAGTCCCAAGAGGATGGCAGTATAACGGCGGCCAATTGGAGAAAGGTGGAAAGGGCCTTAACCACCAAGTACCTGAATGTCCTGGCAGAAAATCCAGGACCTGCTCCGACTGGTCGGGATGCGGGCTGGCACAGGAACGAGGTGAAACTGTCTGCATATGCGGATCAGAGATCTCTTCTGCTTTACAAGAAGGCAGTGGAAGGGCTTGGCAAGGTATGACCCGGAGCCAACCTTGCTATTAATGCTAGGAAAGAGATCCCCAGTAGTCCGAGAGCCAGGGTGCGAATCCCTTCGGAGCCTAGCGATCCAAAGGTGAGATACTCCAGTTGCTGCAGGTTGGTAACTCAGATTTGCCAACGCACAACTGGAAAGTTGCTAAGCTCGAGGAGCCAAGGGCCGACTACAGGTTAGCCGTAAATTATGGTTTCAGTGCAGTCACACTAAAAATCTACAAGAAGGACGCGGACAAGCCGGAGGCTCCGAAGTCTGAGGAAGTTGGTGAAAGCTCATCTAGGCGCCCTCAAGAAGGGAACATCCAGGCGGGAACTATCTCCACTGATACGGAGATGACAATGTCCTTGGAGTCATTAAGGAGGATCTCAGAGGACTTCAAATCAGGATATGACTCTGCTGATACAGTAGTAGGGAGGGTGGTCTAAGAACGGTGACATTCTTACAGATCAACCTACACCACTCGAAGACAGCATCAGCCGCTCTCCTTTTAAAAATTAGAAGGGGAGAGACAGATATTGTCTTGATTCCAGAACCTTGGGTCGCTATTGCCCGGATACTTGGACTCAAGACACCCTGTTATAGATTAATGCACACGAAAAACAAGGTAGAGTTCGGTCGTGTATTTTCGTTAAAAATCATATAAATTATTTTCTACTATCAAATTTCAGCAATGAAGATGTGGCAGCGGTCAGCATTGAGGTCAATAAACGAAACCTTTGGCTAATATCAGCCTACCTAGCTTACGATGAAGTGAACTTTCCACCAGTCATTCTAGGTAAGCCAATTTTGGAGGCTCAAAAGCGCAAGGTTGGAGTCATCCTGGGGAGTGTTGCAAATTCTCATCACACAATCTGCGGAAGTACGGACACAAATGAACGAGGTGAGTTACTCCTTGATTACATTCTAAGTACTAACCTTCATATATGTAACATAGGCAATAAGCCGATTTTTATAGCTAGAAATAGACAGGAGGTATTAGATATTACACTTGTCTCAAACTTCTTGACGACTTGTCTATTAAACTGGAAAGTGTCGGAAGACCACCCTTTTCTGATCACTGTTATCTTCAATTTGAGATGGTCTTGGTTTCTCCAAACAGCCCTTTCTACAGAAACAGCAAGGAAAACAAGAGCCGCTGTAGGCTGAGACTCCTATAAGGAAGTCTTCAAAATTAACAAACATCAATTAAGAAGTGCAAAGAACATATCTTGGAGACTATACTGTGGCAAAATTCAGGAGTCTTCAGATATGTCCAGGCTGCGTAACGTACTATCCACTGGCCCTTCCATCCCAAGCTTTTTTCAAAGGCCGGATGGACCATGGACCGCAAATAGTGCGGAATCGTTGGAACTACTATTGGAGACTCACTTTCCTGGTTGTTCCGAATCTGCACCTACTAAAACAGCGAGTAAAAGGGCAAGTAGCCTCGTACGCCAAATTATTAGCAGGAAAAAGATTCTGTGGGCAATAAGCAGTTTTAAACCATATAAGTCGCCAGGAACTGATTATTCCTGCGGATATTCAAAAAAGTACGGATCTAACCATTTTCTGGATAGAGGTAATTTTTAGAGGCAGCCTAGAACTATGTCACATTCCTAGTAAATGGACGGAAGTGAAGGTTGTATTTATACTTAAGGCGGGAAAAAGCTCACACTGCAGTCCCAAAGACTGTAGACCAATTAGCTTAACTTCTTTCCTTTTCAAATACTGGAAAGGCAAATTGAAGCTCAAATTAGAGGCACGATTGTGCCGGCAAAGCTGTCTAAATCTCAATATGCCTATTGCAAGGGGAGATCTGTAGAAACTGCCCTTCATTCTCTCACATATTTTATTGAAAAATCTTTCGAATATGGAGACTACGCTATCGTAACCTTTTTGGACATTGAGAGAGCTTTTAACTACGTGCTTACAGGGGCTATAACTCGGGTACTTTCGAATCTAGGAGTGGATGAATATCTCAAGGACTGGATAGATCAAATGCTAAGAGGCAGGATCATAAATACCAGTTTGGGGAAATCCTCCGCCAGAAGGTTTGTAAACAGAGGCACGCCGCAGGGTGCCGTACTGTCCCCCCTGCTTTGGAACTTGGTCATAAATGATCTGTTGCTGAGACTGGAGGATTGGCGGATAGTGGCTTCAAGGTGGTTGTCTATACGGATGACGTTGCTATTGGTGCCCGTGGAAAATATCCCGGCACACTTAGTGAGCTTATTCAAAATGCTCTGGGCAATCTTTCATTATGGGCCAATGGTTGTGAGTTGAATGTGAATCCACACAAAACCGAATTGGTTCTCTTCTTCAGGAAATATAAACTTCCTCATGTCGATCCTTCCACTTTAAATGTTGATTTATTTGTTTAGTAAAATTTTGGAACGCCTTATGTTGAGCCAGAGCTCATTCACAATATGGCGTCAGTGTTCGAAAACAAAAATAAGTAATTATAAAACTTCAGCGTAGACCAGCAGCTACGGAACATCCACATAAATTCTTCGGGCAATGTTGGTATCTTCGATCTCGTAATCTTATATATTTCTTCTTTGCAGTTTTCCTGGATTGCATGGGAAGAGTTTGCAGAATTTGTTGTTACGTGCCTGAAGGCAGGAGAGGCCTGTAGTTAAGGCATTTTGATGCTGAGCTTTCCATATTTTATGTTTTTGTAAATGGGTTCAACTTTGCTTTTATAGATGAAGCAAAGTTTCTGGGTCTCTTTTTGGACAGTAAATTAAACTTGAAACCTAATATTATGGAAAGAGTAAAGAAAGCTACGGTAGCGCTATACTCTTGCAAAATGCCATTGGGAAACTGTGGGGGCTGGAGCCCCACATGGTCCTTTGGCTATAAACAGCAATAGTTAGACCCATTCTTCTGGTGGCCTGCGCTGGAAAAAATTGTCAACCAAAAGTTTTGACAAAAGTTCAGAGAACAATCTCTCTGAGGATCAGTGGTGCACTGAGAAGCACATCCACTCAGGCACTGGAGACTCTGCTATTTCTAACTCCTCTAGATATCTTGGGAAAACAGTGGGCAGCTTGCACTGCCATACAACTGAAATCCACGTTAATGTGGACCAGCAACAATACAGGACACTCATCTATACTTTGTAGCAAAGGGCTTCAATACCACGGACTATACTGTCCCGTCACTATCTTTTGAGAGAAAGTTCCGGAATATTATCCCATCCAGGGAGGACTGGATAATGGATGCAGTTTTGGAACCGGGAGTTTTAAACTGCTTCACTGATGGTTCAAAACGGGATGGAAGAGTTGGGACTGGGAAGTTCTGCGAGAGACTTATGTTAAGCCTCTCCTCCTGTCTCCCTGACTACTGTATCATATTTCAAGCTGAAGTAACTGCGATAAAGGAAGTCGTGGACTGGTTGAGGTATAATGTAATATCGACTTGTGATATTCGCATATAACATATATGGACAGTCATTCTGCCATTAAAGCGCTTCAATCAAACCTCCTAGCGCCGAAAGTAGTCCGGAACTGTCTCTCATCTCCTAACAAAATGACAGATCAGTTAAACATTCACATTATATGGGTGCCAGGATATTTCATTAGTACAGGGAATTCAAAAGCCGATGAAGTGGCTCGACGTGGTACAACGGACCACATTTCAAACAGCAGAAAGGTTATTGAAACGCCTCTTGCGGTATGCAAACTGCTGCTTCAGGAGGAAGCTAGTAAGTTGACGAATGACAGATGGTCAAATAGTACCTCATGAATAATAACTCGGCAGGTCTAGCTGATCTCACTTCAGCGGAGTCAGATCAGTGTGGTTGTTGGAGTGATTACGGGGCACTGTCTCATAGGCAGACATGCGAGTAAACTTGGTTTCTTCTCACATGACTACTGTCGTAATTGCGAGGACGAAGAGGAGGAAGAGACAGTACTTCATCTTCTTTGCACCTGTCCTCGTCTGGCATGAAACAGACTGAAGTTTCTAGGGGCACCCCTCTTCAACGACCTGACGGAACTCAGCAGGATGGTCAAAGTGGTTTAAATGAGTTGGAGGAAAATTTTTAAATCGTGGTACGGCTATGGACCTTTTTGTGTATATGCCTGGTCCTAGTGGACCGTCACCCAAACCTAACCTAACCTAACCTAAGGGATGAAACCTCACGAGATGACGAGAACTCAACTAATAAAAAATCGATCTAACCTCCCACTAAACGCTCAATTCGACCCTGAATTAGTCCCCACTGAAAAGTACTCTCAAATACAAATCAAATTTAACTCAAACCCTATTCAACCCTAACTCGACGTAAACTCAACCGTCAATTCAACCATGAACTAAATTCCAACTTTACTTTTACCAAGCCGCAACTATGTCCTCAATTCAACTCAAACCCTAAATCAACAAAGTTGGAAAACTACAATCGTACATGAACATAACTTAATCTCCACCTCTATCACCGACTCACCCCCAAATAAATCCCCAACTGAACACTACCGTTTAACTCCAATTCAACACACTACTCCAAAACAACTCAACCGTCAACTAAACGCCCAACTCAATCCTCAAATCAATACGGTCCGAAAAATTACATGCGTTCATGAACTCAACTCAGAACAAGTCGAGCTTGGTGCTCTGTTTGGTAAACCCCAAAATTGAATACCATAAGTCCAAAAACGTTTTAATATTTGCTTATAAAGTAGAAGCTTGTTGTATGTTGATAAAGAAGAGCTCCTTCAGCCAATACATCTTTCTGTATTTAAGTCTTAGTTCTTCACTTTTCTTCTTGATGTGTGCTTTGTAGCTGTGTCCGCATATGGTACTATTTCTCGATAAAACCGGCCCTAATACACTGCCGTGTGGAACTCCTGCTTTGATTTCTTTCAATTCAGAGAAGGTATCATCTAACTTAATCCTTAAGAATCTATCTTTCAAGTAAGATTCCAGTATTTTAGCAAATTGCATTGGTAGAAGATTTCTTAATTTTTATGTTTAAATTCTTCATGTCACACTCTATCAAACGCTTGCGCAACGTCTACCAATATCGTTGAACAGATTTTTTTTTCTACCCTAGTGCTTTCTCAATTATACTGGATGTTTGTGACTAACCTTTAATGATTTATATTCCAATTAAATATCCGGTTCGAACGACAAAAACGCTTTTTCAAACAAATAATTTTGGTTTTTAATTTTTATTTTTAATTCTAATTTTTGATGAACACCACATGTATCATATTACTTCTTTTTTTTTAAAACATGGCGAACGACTACACACACAAATTATAACTAACTTACTAAAAAATCAAAAGAAACAAAAAAGTGGTGGGGAAAAAAACGCAATGCACGCCCTACAAACATTGCGAGTCGAATTCACAACATTCCTCCTCCTGTAATTCACTTTGGGTGATTGAATTACTCCCGTCGAACATCCATTTTATCAGTTTCGCTACTGGCCGCTTGAACACACCGGTCTTTGTCCTGATGTCCACAAGTCGAACTCGTCCATCTTTCGCGGGATAGACCTGCACAACAATTCCCTTTGGCCAAAAGTTTCGGGGGTTTTCGGAATCCATTACGATAACAAGGTCTCCAATATTAATATTCGGACATTCAGTTGTCCATTTGTTGGAAATGATGATATTTGATAAGTATTCTTTTACCCATCTTTTCCAAAATTGTTCCAACAATTGTTGAGTGGCTTTCCAGTGATTTAAAAAATGCAGGTCTTTGTCGGACATCTGAGCAAAACGTAAACTTGCATGTGACGACCCAATCAAAAAATGATTTGGTGTCAATGGTTTTGCATCTGCTGAATCCAATGGCACATTTGTCAGTGGCCGGCAGTTTAAGATATTTTCAGCATCTTCAGATCTTTAAGCATTTCGAATAGGTGTTGTTTAACTGTCTGTATGAGGCGCTCCCAGGCACCTCCCATATGTGGTGCGGCTGGTGGATTAAAATACCATCTGCAGTTCTTCATGGTAAATGTCTGCTGCAAATCGATGTGATCCCAACTGGAAATGGCCTCAGCTATTTCCTTTTCAGCTTTTCTGAAGTTGGTGCCGTTGTCTGAATACATCTCTTCAGGGAATCCTCGCCGACTACCGAATTGTCGAAACACAAACATAAAGGCGTTACTTGACAAATCGTGTACAATTTCCAGATGTACGGCGCGTGTGACCATGCAAGTGAAAATTACACCGTAACGTTTTATTCGAGCAACGGTGACTTCACAGGGTCCAAAATAATCAACCCCACATTTGATAAACGGTCTGGCGATTAGTTCCAACCGACACATAGGTAGTTGTCCAATAATTGGGATTTCTGGTATTGCTCTTTTATTTTTGCATTGTTGACATTCACGGGAGATTTTCTTGAGGTTATTTCTCAATCGAGGAATCCAAAATCTTTCCTGAATATTGTAGATGATTGTGTCGACTAAAATATGATTGTTTTTGACATGGCACCATTTGATGATTAATTTGGTGATGGGGTGACTCGCGGCCAAAACAATCGGATTCTTCTTGTCATCATTAAGGTTTGAATTTTCAGACGAATAATTCCATCCGTATCTACCATACACGGAAAGTGTCCCAAACTGTTATTTTTCGGAATTGACTTACCGATCGACAAGAGGAAGAATAGCACTCAAGTTGCACTCGTTGAAATAATAATTTTTCAGCTTTGGTTGTATCATCGGGTTGCAGAGCGTACCTAACGCCATGCGCACTCTGCTTAGTTCTACATCTGTCAATGAAAAGTAGCATCCAGGCTGTCGATCGTACAATTCCCCAATACTTTCCAAATTTGTTGACATCAGAAATTGGAGGAATGGCGATATCGTCAATACATTGATATACTCGTTTTTTAATTCTTTAACTTCCAAATCGTTGATCTGCGATCGAATGTTGTCTTGTTTTGGCCATGTCGTTGTAGGACCGTACAAAAAAGGGGGGGCCCTTAAACCATTTTGAATTATCGTCGAAATTATGGTATTTTTTTCTTTTGTTGTGTCATCTGCTATATTGTCAGCTGTTGATAGGTAATAACAATCGGATGTATTTGTCAACTCCTGAATTTCACCAACTCTTTGAGCAACGAAAACTTTGAACCGTTTAGCATGTGACTTAATCCAGCGAAGAACATTTTCCGAGTCGCTCCAAAAGTATGTCGCGCTCACCTGGAGATTCAGCGATTTTTTCAAAGACGTGGCCAGACGAGCACCCAAAGGAGCAGCTCGTAACTCAAGTCTTGGAATAAACATCGGCTTGAGTGGTGCGATTCGCGATTTTGCGTTAACCAATGTACACTCTATGTCGTCTCCATGTTTGAACCGCAAAAATGAGACAGCAGCAAATGCGTCTTGAGACGCGTCACAAAAAATATGAAGTTCGATTTGGCTGTCTTTGTTGATGGCACGCAAATTGCTGTCGATGCTTTCTAAAACAGCTTTTGAGTTGGAAACCCAATTGCAGATTACAAAGTTACACTTCTGATGAACGGCAATGACATCTTTAATCAGTTGCTACGCTTTTTGTTCGTCAGTTGCACCACCCAAATAATCATCCATATAATAATTTTTGATTATTTCGTTACTGGCCTCCTCATATTCTGATATGAAATCGCGGGCATTTTGATTTTTACCTCCTGAGCCAGGCAGGGGCCGCAAGTGGAACCGAAAAATACCACCTGTATCTCATAATGTCTGGCTCTCGATTTCGATCCATTCCTCTCCATAGCAATCGCTGTGATGGTCGGTCTTCTTTTCGAACTTTAATTTGTAGAAACATTTCTTTGATGTGGGCGACGAATGCTACTGGATGAATTCGAAAATTGATCAAGATATTCGGTAGTAAATTGTACAAGTCAGGTCCGGAAAACAAGAAATAATTTAAGCACTTTCCGTTGGACTTGGACGCCGCGTCTAATACGATCCGCAGCTTGTTTGGTTCGTTCGGATTAATTACCCCGAAGTAAGGCAAATACCAAGTTTCTGGATTTGGCTGGTCAATATCGTCTGATGATATTTTTTTCAAATATCCTTTATCGATATACTCCTTAATTTTTTGGCAATACAATGTAGCATAATTTGAATTTTTGTCCATTTTACGCTCTAAACAATGTAGCCGAGAAATCGCTACAGGTTTACTTTCTGGAAGATACGGCTGGTCATCTTGAATATTTAAAATATTTCACTATTTTATCGAGTTCGATTGACTAAGTCGGCAATGAAAGGCCCTTCATCATCTTGACACGACGTAGAATATAGGGTTTCGCCTGGTCGTAATTGATTATTCGTCCATTGTATTTTAAGAGATTGAAAAGGGCCCTCCAACCCCAATTTATGGGCGAAGTCTTCATCGTTGAGCGACACTGTCGATGCGTCGTCTAATAAAGCAAATGTTTCAATGGTTACTTAGGGCCTTTAAGTTTTACGGATACTATTTTAAGTAATACTTTGTGTATAGAGTTTATGAGGCAACTTTTGGCTGTCGGTGTTTCACTGACTTTAGCGGAACTAACGTTGTCGGGTTTGTGAAGCAGTTGGTGATGTAGTCGACTGCAGTTGTTTACGCCACAATTTTTCGCTTTTTGCAAAACTTCAACCTATGTCCCGGTTCGAGGCAAGAAAAACAGTGTGGATTTTTTGTGATAAAATCCCATTTTTGATTGACGTCGGTCTTTTGAAATTTGCCACAGTCATTTAATCTATGATTATCGGTTTCACAAAACTGACACGGCTTCTGTACGCTGTCGATGACAATAGTGTACGTCATATCCTTTTTGAATACACCTTTGAATCTGTACTTGTCGGATTCCATCTGTTTCTTTAATGAAGGTATCGCTAGTTGATGCATCAAATTGGCCTTTTTCCCAATCCAATTCATGAATTCTAAAATTTTTATCTTTCGAGGATCTTTGTTGAGACTGTCGAAATACTCGATGAATTGCACGCCTTGAGTGGTTGGGATTTTTCTCAAAATATCACGGTAAAGCACTGGATTTCGCAGATGGTCATCCTCTTTCAAGATTTTTAGCGTCGAAATAAAGCTGGTTAAAAAATCATAGAAATCAACAAATGTTTCTGGCTTGCCTTCCTTCACAATTGGAAAGTCTGACAATTTATCCAATAAATGATTCACTATAAAATCGGACCATCCGAACCGATTTCGTAATATTGTTAATATCTCGTTGAGGCTTTCTGGTAAAATCATTAAATGATCCACGACATCTTTGGCTTTGCCACGAAGACACTTCCTTAGTCGGTCTTGATTTTCCGAATCCGAAAACTGACAATCACGCGTTGAATTTTCGAATTCCGCAATAAAATGAGGCCATTTCAATGGCTCTCCACTGAAAATAGGCAAGTCGTGGCTGACTGCCTGTCGTGCGATGAATTTTCACATTAAATTTTCATTTCGTTTCGTTTCTTGTGCCAAATATGGTACTCGCGTTGACGTCGATAATCGATATTTGTGTTATAAAATTCTGGTTGTTGTCTTGGATGAACTGCATTATCGATAACTGAATTGACACGCGGTTTGAGGTTATGTTGTTTGACACTTTCAACAGTTTCATCCAGCTGTTGATTATATTCTTGTTGGCGTTTAATCTAATTATTTGCTTTTGTCAAAACATTTGAGACTGATGGTAAACCATCTTCTTGACTGCTGTTGTCGTCTTCTTCCATAATTTTGGGATTATGATTACTTCTTTGCAATTTTCTACACTTTTACCACTTCTGCAGTGATCAGAAGCAAATTCAGTGTGTTCAGCAAAGTCTCGAGCTTTGTATTCATTATTCCTAGCCCAATTCTCGCCTGCTATTCTTATTGGAGGATTCTTTAAGAACCATTTAGTTAATTTTTTCTTCTAGTGATGGTCTATAGTATTCTCAATTATATAGTTTAATTATTTACTAGAATTGGGTTTCTTTCTTTCTGAATAATTTTTTCAGTAAACGTTAAAAGTATCGGTAAATGATTAGAGTTTAAGTTGTGGCTTTCATTGTACATATAGTTGTACATAATTTGCATTACAGATACTTCTTTATTATGAAGAAATCAATCAGATCTGGTACTCTGTTTGGATCAGTCGCCCAGTAGGTTGGTTTTCAAGTTGAGAGGACTTTGCAACTGCATTTTCTGAAAACATTTAAGAGTTCTTTACCCTTAGGTTAGGTTAGGTTGAAGTGGCTGCTATCGCACACTTAGAATTCTTCACCCTTATTCATTGTTAATCTGGAGCGATATTTTTTGTGATATATGTGATAAATTTTAAATTTAATGATTGTTTGTCTAGTGAAGTTGTAACACAGAGATTTTTGTCTCGTAGTTTTTTTTGTTGTTGGTTGCACAAAATTATTAAAAAAACTTCTTTCACTTTTATCTTTTTTAAATTAAATACTACAACACGATTATGTTTTAATTTCTTTATTTTAAATTCAACTTATAATCATTTTTTAGTTTACAATATGCACGAATCTAATGACAGACACGTCATTAAAGAGTGCAACCGGTAGCGATACTGATAATTTCATTTTTTTGTTTTCTTTCCCTTTTCAACCCAGGGAACATATAATTCTTCTCTGCGTTATGGCAACACACATATCCAAAGCCAGAGGTGTGAACCATAATGTTACATCCTCCCCCTCTGGAGCGAACTTCCGTGAAGAGATGCGACAGGACAAAATTAAACTTATTACTAAAATTGAAACGGTATTATAAGTTGTAGAGTACTAAAATTTATTGAACAAAACGCGATGGTTTACGAACCTCGCGACCCGACCCAGTATGCACCCTTCCTAATTCGTTCGAAGTAGATTGTACCAGAGGCTCGTCCGAAGTCGTTTCCTGTGTACTCGAGAGGTTTGTTTTAGACAATTTATCTTTAACTCGAAATGGTCTTCGTGGCTTAATGGGAGCTGTGGTTTGATCACCATGGAACGGAGTCAAATGAGAAGTATGAAATACACCTATTTCAGTTCCTTCAATATTTTCAATAACATAAGAAGTAGCAGACTTTCTACAACGTACTCGATAAGGACAGTCTCTTCGAGGCATAAATTTAGAGGTGATTCCTTTCTCTAAATTACTTTGAAAATTGTTCTTCACAAGTACTAAATCACCACGGTCGTATGTCATATCAATGCGTTTGTTGTCAACATGCAACTTTCGGAGATCCTGTTGATGTTCGAAAGTGTCTCTAACGGTCTTCATAATATCATGAAGTTTCGACAAATGCGGAGTGATCTGGGGAATTAAATTTTCATTTCGAAGTATAGCACGAAAATCGTGTTGGAGATCTGTTAGTGTCCGGAGTTCTCTACCAAAGGTTAAATAGGCCGACGTGTGCCCTGTTGAGGAGCATTTAGTGGAATTCATAGCAAAACGAATTGCAGGCAAAAACTCAGGCCAACTAGAGTGATTTGTTTGCACGAGAATAGACAATTGCGTTTTTAAATCTCGATTTTTCCTTTCTACTGCGTTAGCTTCGGGATGGTAAACTGGAGTAAGCTTTTGATCTATCCCCAGACAATACATAACTTGCTGCATAATTGAAGACACAAACTGACTACCATTATCGCTTATTATCCTTCTTGGCAAACCATACCTACAGAAAAATTCGTCAATAAGAATTTTGGCACAGTTCTCGGCGGTTGCAGTAACAAGAGGAAACAATTCCACCCATTTAGTAGCGGTATCTTCGATGATCAATACCCATCTATAACTGCAGTGTGACTCCCCTAATGGACCAAACAAATCCAGTGACAATATTTCAAATCTTTGAGCCATTTCCGGCGTTTGTAATAAGCCGGAAGGTTTAAGGTTGGATACCTTATATTTTTGACATTCTTGACACGCCTTAACATAATCTGTGATCTGCCTACGCATACCTGTCCAATAGAATTTGTGACAGACCTTCGAAAGAGTTCTTTCGACACCATAATGTCCGGCGGTGGGAGCATCGTGATATTCTCTGATTATGGATAAGGTGTTGCTCTGAGGCACCACCAGTTGGGGCTCATCATACTCATGATCTGGATGAAAGCGATACAAAATACATTTCTCCATGATATACCCTCTTGCAATATATGTATTAACATTCGGTAAGTTTTCTTCGAAAGCATTTATTATCTTGGAAATGTGTTCATCCTCCATTTGAGACTTGCGTGTGGCTGAAATACTATTTGTTGGAAGATCCAATTGAATGGAACATATACCACAACTATCAATCTCAACACATGGAGGTCGGGACAGCGTATCCGCTATGACATTAGATTTTCCAGGAGTGTAAATGATTTGGGGATTAAACGACTGTATTGATGAAGCCCAACACGCCAGTCGACCAGTAGGACATGGAATAGTCATCAGCCACTTAAGGGCCTGGTGATCGGTACTCACGGTTACCTCCGAGCCATCCAAATACCCTTGAAACTTTTTGAACGCCCAAACGACAGCCAACGCCTCACGCTCTGTTGTGCTGTAATTCCGTTCAGCGGGTGTTAAAAGCCGACTTGCATATTCGATTGGCTTTTCGTCGCCATCAAATGATTGTAGCAAGACGCTACCAAGAGCGTAGTTACTTGCATCTGTCCGTACAATATACGGTTTACTTTCGTCTGCTTGATTAAAAATTGATGCTGAACTCAAGAGCTCTTTTAATTTTCCAAACGATTCTCGCTGACTATTATCCCATTTCCAGGTAGATTTCTTTTCGGTAAGGTCCGTTAAAGGACGAGCAATATCAGCAAAGTATGGTATAAATTTCCTATACCAGGAACAAGTTTGAACAAACGTCTTCAAATGACGCAAATTCTTTGGCTCAGCCATTTTTGTGATTGCGTCAGTCTTTCTGAGGTTGGGTAGAATACCGTCTTTTGTCAGCAAATGGCCTAGGAATTTAATTTCAGATCGTAGGAAGGAACATTTGTTTCTATTTGCTTTTAAATTAAATTGACGAAGCTTCGAAAAAACTAGTTTTAAATCATGAATATGATCGTTAAAAGATTCAGATATAATGATTAGATCATCCAGGTAGGCACGGACAATTATGTTTGGTAACGTAGCTTGTAAGCGATCGATCAGGCGCTGGAACGTCGCAGGGGCATTTCGCAGGCCAAACGGCATTCGCTTGAATCTATACAGACCCAATATGGAGAAGTAAACGCCGTTTTGTCTCGATCGTCCACGTGTACCGCAATTTGATAATATCCGGACCTCAAATCGATTGTCGACATATAAAGAGATTTTTTTGACATGTGAATCAAATTATCGATTCTCGGCATCGGATACTTATCCGCCACTGTAATCGCATTTAATTTCCGATAATCAACACAGACACGAACTGAACCATCCGGTTTAGAAACCATAACCACCGGGGCCGCCCACGGACTTTCACATTCCTCGATTGTATCCGACTCTAATAATTTATTGATTTCAGCGGAAAGAACTTCCCTCTTAGCTTTATTCAAAGGATACGGTGGAACTGCAACAGGTAAATGGTCACCAGTATTAATTCTATGTTCGATATATAGGGTAGGTTCTCCCCCTATTCTAAAGATATCTTCATTGCAATGCAAAATTTGATTAAATATCTGTCGGTCATTTTCCGAAAAACTTGCTGCTTCGTCCTGTCGGAGCATATTTGAATCTATTGTAGAAATAGGACCTTCAGTCTCTAGAATCTGGTTTGGCACATATTCGTCAACCAAATCATCTTCCTCCACGACTTCAAAACAAGCCTGATTAACATTCGCAAATTCCGTATTTTCCTTTCCGTATGGCCTGACCAATGGCAAAACACTGTCTTCGTATATCAGGGGATACGTTTTATTGTCGTCTTGAAATTTCCAACTATTTTCTCCAAAGTCTAGGATCAGTCTGGCGCATTTTATGAAATCAATACCCAGCAACGTTTTATGATTTGTATTTTGTGGAAAGACTACCAATGACGTAGAAATCGATCTTCCCTCTAGTTCTATATTGACATTGGTTTGCAAAATCTCGTACGGACTTTCCGAACCATCCGCCAATTTTACATTGATGTTGTGCGACTCAAACACGCAACTGTTTTGTTTTAGAATATTATACAAAGACGGCGAAGCAATTGACAGTTTTGCTGCCGTGTCAATTATTGCGATACCATTAGCATCAAAAATTCCTATGTTCAATATGGGTCTTGTTTGAGGGAGCAACTTTTCGCCATCGCCTCCAAGAGCACTCATAAAAATGTTTTCAATACAAAAAGAATCAAAGTTTATATTTTTGTTTGCATTATTTGAAGAACACGGAACTGTTGTAACTTCCCTTTTTATGGCTGCACTTGTTTTTGTACAATTTGGGCAATTTGTTCTAATGAACCCTTTTGTTCCACACGAATAACAATAAATAGGGTTATTTTGAATAGGAGCTTTAAACTCTAGGGGGTTTCTAGTTTTAACCTCTTCACTTCTACCTTGTATTAAATTAATGGAAGGTTTGGGTGGATTAACACTGAACTTTTCACGTTTTGAACAATTTGTAAGATCGTGACCACGTTGTTTACAGTAATTACAGTAACTGGGTTTCCCCTGAGGTTTGAACGACGATGAAGACTGACCTGTGACCTCGAGCAGAAAAACCTCCTCCTCGCGAGCCCTCTTAAGTAACACCTCAAACGAATCGAACTCAGCTCGCTTCACCTTTTCGCGAATTTTCGGTGATAATAGTCCGTAGCACATGTCTAACTGAACCTTCTCAGTCAGATCACCTTTCGGTAATGCTGCAAATAATTTTCTAACTTGCGAAACAAATAAATCAGTTCTTTGAGACTCGCCCTGACACATGGCAAAGATATTTCGATAAACACGATGTGGGGGTTCAATTTTACCAAAAGTAGATTTTAAAAGTTCTATCGCATCGGGAAAAGTTCGTACAGCATGTCTCACACCAGTCCACCACGAAGCAGCATGATCTGTTAACAACATAGGAAGACCCTTAAGGGCATTCTCGTCTGATACCAGAGCACACTCTTTATACACGCTCACACTATCAATAAAACTATCAATATCGCTACTTACATGACCATTAAAACGTGCAGAACACTTCACAAAATTTCCTGATTCGACCCTTGCTGGAGTGGTGCGATGATTTATACTCGCCAGTAGTTTCTCGAACTGTTCCTTCGACATGGTAACCGCCATCTTGTGTTGTTTTCGTGTACTCACGGGCATGCACCGCGAATATTATGTGTTTTGATTTTCAAATACAGATGTATTGGTAATAAAATTTCGGTAACTTATCGCTGAATATCAATGCAAGATATTGCTATTGGTTCAGTAACGATGATCCACAATATATTTGATAAAATGTTGATAACTTATCGATGAATATGAACGATTATTGTTGGTTCATTAACGATGATCCCGTTTCGACGAAGGAAACAAAAAATTTGAAGAAGTAATCCACAGCGACAAAAATGCAAAATTTTCGATAAATAAGCCAAAAGATACACAAATTTTCCTGTTTTCCGAAACAAAAATGATCATACAGTTGATTTCGATGAACAGCAATCGAAAATGTTCTGTAATATTGCCGATGATTACAGATACTTTCGTAAAAAAAATGTTTTTTTGTATTTCGCGCAACACGTTGGGACGCCGTTGTAACACAGAGATTTTTTTCTCGTAGTTTTTTTTGTTGTTGGTTGCACAAAATTATTAAAAAAACTTCTTTCACTTTTATCTTTTTTAAATTAAATGCTACAACACGATTATGTTTTAATTTCTTTATTTTAAATTCAACTTATAATCATTTTTTAGTTTACAATATGCACGAATCTAATGACAGACACGTCATTAAAGAGTGCAACCGGTAGCGATACTGATAATTTCATTTTTTTGTTTTCTTTCCCTTTTCAACCCAGGGAACATATAATTCTTCTCTTCGTTATGGCAACACACATATCCAAAGCCAGAGGTGTGAACCATAATGTTACAAAGTGTGCTTCCGTGATGAGGCATACATCGATTGATTCTGTGTCCAGGACCACCTGCAATTCTGGTTGATGTTGCATAAGTCCATTGGCATTCCAACATAAGATTCTAAGATCATTGGCCATTTTTCTGTTTAAGGATGGATCCCTTAGTGCTGTACTCTAGTTTCTGTAATCGCTCATCAAATGTATTGAGCCTGCTTAAAATTAATTTAAGTGTTTGACGTATATCGTCATTTTGACCAGTTTTTTCTGGATTTCCGTTATTTATCGTTACTTGAGCATAAGTCATTTTACCCAATTGTCCATGAGTAGTTCCCAACGCTCTACGATTTACTTCGGGCTGATTTATCTTAACAGCCTGCTGTCTGAATAATCTTGGATTTTTAGCAATCACATTCCTATTTTTGATGTTTTGCAGTTCAATAGCAACGCTGCATCCTCTGTAGTTAGCCGGATGGTTTTCTCCACAGTGAACGCATTAAGGTTGAACATTTAAATCTTTTACACAATTTTTGGTATGATGTTTACCTACATATTTGACACACCTGGGTTTCCTGCTGCAATATTTTTGTGTATGTCCATAGGCTTGACAATGTTTACATTGTGGTATAAGCTTAGATCGTCTCAGAAGCTGAATAACCACTTTGCCTTCCAAGATGTACTTAATTTGATAAATTTTTTCGATATCTTCATCATTATCGAAGGTCAACATAAACATGTTGAGAGGTGTACTTTGCCTCTCAGTTGTAGCCTTAAATCCTTTTCCTTTCAGATAATCAATTATTTTTTCTGATTTAGACGTAAATTGTAGATTTTTAGCCATAATCCTTATTGGTCTGGTTTCTTTGTCTTCAAACGTGTGCCAAGCACGATTTTCTTCGTTTAACATTTTTGTCATTTTTCTGTAATTTTCACCATCTTCCCACTTATCAGTACTAGTTATTTTTTTTATTTTCTTATAGAGTAAAACGTAGTGTTTGACTTCATCTATTACTATTGGTGGTGGTGGAGGTATTTTTTTGGTGGTTTCTGAATAATATTTGGAACATCATCCTTTAATTTTTATTTTTCAGTTTTCTTTTTTTTCTCTGACCTTTAACTCTTATCCACTCAATTTCTCGAGCTAGTTCGTCTTCACCAGTAAGGTACTTGTAGCGCCTAACGCAATCAATCATATAAATTATTTATTTATATAAATTGATTTACGTTCGCCACCACATACACATTTGGGTTTACGCACAAGATTCTTCTTAGCGTAACTATTTTCATTTTCACCTAGCGTAAATGATGCGGAACTCTAAATTCTATTTAGTGATATTTGTTCCATCTCGTTTTCGCTAGCGAGTTCAAACTTTTCTTGATTTGCTATTGTTCGGTTTAGCTCCATCTCGTTCTGGTAACGATAATGACGATTTGACATACGATTCTTCTCGTATGCCAACACCAAAAAATTGCAAGACAGAGGCAACGATATACATACAATTGATTTTGAGAGAATGATATTATTACATTCGTTCGGTGTATCTTTAGCGTGATTGACATCTTTTTTTCTTGGACGTAAAAAGTTGGCGTCTCGTTTTTAGAAATAAAATTAGAAAAATTATATTTACTCTCGTGTATAATATAGCAGTGCAGTGGTGATTAAGTTTTTAATTTCAATAAAAATAATATTATATATAATTACTTTAAATTGTAATAGACAATCTAATAATTCAAAATAAATATTTAAAAGTGAATTTTTGTAACTTTAAATTGAGCGTGTATTATTTCTGGGGTGTCGTCATTTTCATTGACGCTAATTGGATAGCGGGAATATTCTTGCAGCCGCGTACCCCATTTTCAACACGTTATATACTCTTGTTCAGTTCTAGTCTGGCTAGGAGTAGAATAGATTGCCTCCTTTGACTTAAGAGCTTCAACTTCGTTTTCAAGCGTTGTCATACGCTCCTGCATCCATGCAATTGTATCATTCAGTTGTTTGTTAATATTGTTGGCTTCAGCTAATGCATTATTAGCTTTTCTTCGTTTGTAGAACGAACGTTCTTGCTGCTGGCCCCAATGGAGGGACTACCGCCTCTTATCAGAGAATACGATGATTTTCTATTTCCCTGGAAAGGATGTGAAGTATGATTTTTTGTTTCGCTCAATTGAGCATGCTTATTCACCAACATGCCTCGGGATTGGTTAAAATAATTGTAGTACAGCAATCTCTGAGTGATTTGTCTGAAATAGTTAGGATATTTTGAAAATATTAAATTTATTTCAATCTTCGTGCATAACACCTCAATATTGAAAAGCGATAAAAGGTTTGAAAATAACTTCGCTTCGAACATAAATTCAATCGCCATTAAAAATCTGCCCCAATTTTTTTTTTTTCTTTATAAATATGAGTATGATCGATAGCTCAAATCTCGTAAATTATTAAAGCAAACTGTCAAACTAGAATATCATCATAATTTTCAATAAAACAACTCGACGAAACAGAAAAAAAGAACTTTAATGAAAAATGAAGATTACAAATTCAGAGGACAACAAACAATTTTTCTTATTCTTAATACAACGCGCAATATATATGTACATATGTATGTGTATATATGTATGTATATGTACGTACTCAAGTTTTGTGGAACTCAACCCATTTCATATATTATATAGGATTTCCACCGACCTTTCCATTATACGCCAAAAGCACACGTGAAAATAACAAAAACAAAACTAAACAAACGAATACACAAAGTTTGGCAAAACACATTTATTTTCATTATAGACAATTTATTTCTATTTTGTTGCTTTTCCGATCTGGATACGAGGGGAAGTGTATAAAAAGTTTACGTTAGTTTTGTATTTTGTACGGCTTTAACATATTTTTATTCGTGCGGATATCATACGTACATTTAAATGAGGTACGAGTTGTAGCAGAAATAAAATTTGTGTAATGAAATTTTTATCAAGACAAAACACAACATTTTTTAAAAATTCATCTCATAAAACTTGCTGTAATATATAAAAGATAAACCGTACGCCCGTATACATATTGCTTTGCTGCATAAGAAAAAAACTGTTAGTAAAAAAAAAAATTTAAGTGATTTTTAGTGCGTTAGGTCTTGTGATTTTTCGCATGTATGAGGATAATATTTTTATTTTACTTTTACGATGTTAAAATTTTCATAGCATCGCATCAAATGAAAAAATTTTGAAAAGTATTTTACACTATTAAATATTAAAATATTAAAATAATTTACGGTAAGATAATTTCTGACAAAATCATTGGGCTATACCGTTAAACGATAAAGTATTTAGTATTTTGTTGAGACAAAATACTAAATTTAACTAGTAATGATACAGAGAGCCAACAAAACTTTAAAAGGTTTGCGAACCAGAACCGAAGAAAATTCCAATTGCTGACGAAGTCGGCAGAATTCCTCGGAAACCCGGTAGGATTCTTTCTTGAGTAATCACACTTATTTTCGCATACATATAGTTGTGGTAAAAATTAAGCCATTTTTGCTTTAATGAAAAAGAAATCACTATTAAGCAACCGGAACGCAGCCAAAAGAATTGCTTTTGCTAGAAAGCATTTAGCAAAACTTAGGGCATTCTGTAATTTAATAGTTTGGAGGGCATGAGAGTAAATCCAACGTGGTTGGAGGTGATGAGAAACCATACGTAAGGTGACTCCCAACCCAGGATATTAGCCATCGGTATGTCAAAAAATAATTGGATCATAGCAATGCATCCACTTCTCGGAGAATTGGCCTGCCATAAAAATCGATGGAAATATGGAAGTTAATGAGTTTTATTTGTAGTTTTAAGAAAAAAAAGATTTATTTATTTTTTTGTTACAATTCTTTTCCTATAAAAAATAAAGACTAACTGTTTTATCTATAAAACAGCTTTATTATACAATAATTTTGCTTAACTAATCAAAAACATAAAATATAATTAATTCTAAGACAATACACATGCGTGGTGTAGTGTTGCTAATTGTGTCTACACCTATTTGTTGACTCGTCAATTCCCACATTAATGTTATATTAATTCGTCTATAAGTATTTGTTGAATCATCATTTCCCGCGTTATGTTGTTATTTGACTCGTTATTTCCCGCGTTATGTTGTTATCTTAACTCTTCCCCCTATAAAGATCCACGTCTCGTGGGTCAAAAGTTTAATTTGATTGGTTGGATTCCTTGTTGGTTGCTGGAATCTTCCTCCTGATGGGTTGGTTTGTTTATGAACAGCATTCTTCTTTGGCTTCTTTCCCGTACTTTGCTGGAAAAAAACATGATGACTAGGCATATAACGACAGTTATGATACCAAGGTCGATGAAGGCAGCTTCCTTATGCTCATCGAAGAGTTTTTGCAGTTGTTCAATATTGTCTAAATACAAATTATGAAATATCCCGAGTCGTTTTTGATGCTCTTCTCGCTAATGTTGGCTTGTAACATCGGTGGTAGAATTCGGGATGTTTTTACTTCCCTGTTTGTAAATGTTGAGTCGTTGATTTTAATCGTTTCATTATGGTATTGTATCAAATAACTTCCTTCCAAATATTTGCTTGAGTTGTTATAAAGGACGTTTCCTTTAAAGTTGGTCAGAAATATGGTGTTATCGTTTAAGGTTCCGATAATTTGGTTTCTATTGAACTGATAGTCACATCTGGCATTTGACCCTCTTATAAGTTGATTGATGCAGTGGTCCTCATTTAGTTGTTTTAGCTTACTTGTTTCACAGATTGTGATATCTCGGAAAACATTGCATTCCTGGGTGATTCCGTATAGTTCATTTTGATTTAGCAAAAGTTGCTTCAATTCTAGGTGTATCTGTTTGTTTTGGTTAATTGTTGACCCTTATGGTGATGTGGTTGTAGTTCTACTTACTTGCCTTAGGCATCGATGTGACATATAAGATTGTTGAATTTTTAACCATCATCGTAGGTTCTGCATATTCCATTGCCTCTATTTCGTTGGAGTATGGCAAGGTTTCTATTTCTGTGATTATCCGGCCTATTTCTCCTTTATCTAGTAGATTGGTATTGATAATTTTTCCTTTTGCTAATTGCGCAGCTCGAACAATTTCTTTTATCTCCTCCTTGATAATTATAAGCCTGTTAAATAGTACTTGTTGTATGTGGTAGTCTTCATCTTCATGTAAATGATCTACAATGCTATTGTATTCGTTGAGCATCTGTTGGAATGTGTCGATTAAGATCCTATTAATCTTGTATTGTTGGTTGTTATTATCAATTACATGGTTTTGGCTTTTTACTATTTGATCCCAGTCCGTAGCATCCTGTGAACCTGCGATCCATTTCCATGCGCTACCAATCCAATTTATAGATCTCCTGGTTTTCGATTTTGGATTCTTGAGTTCTGAAATTAGCTGCGAGATTTGTTCTATCTGATGGATTAGTTGAGGTCGAAGTTTGCTTTCTTGTTGTATGTTGTTGATTGTTGGTGTTAATCGGTCAATCAATTCCTCGTTGTTGTATAAATTAATGATGTGGATTACTTTAAAGTTCCCCTTGATAATTCGTCCGTTCCCTTGTTTTATAGTTACTATCGGGTCATCGTATTCATGGATATTCAAAGTTGATGTCAGACCCCATAGCCATGCTCTAGAAATAGACATAATTATTGTGTTAGATTTTTGATCTGAGCAATCCTTAATAAAACGCCTATAATATGCTGCTAAACTGAGAAATGATTTTAGTTCTTTCAGATTCGCAGGGTTTTTTAGGTTCTGGATAGCAGCTACTTTTTTTGGATCGGCCCTAATTCCTTGGTTTGTGATGATATAACCTAGAAATTCAGTTTCCGTTTTTTAAAAATTCCGTTTTGTCCAAATTTATCCGTAGATTGGCCTTTTCAAGTTTTGAAAATATTTGTTCGATGTTTATTAGATGTTCCTCCTTGGTTTCCCCTCCGAAGACAATTATGTCATCAATGTAGACATAAAAGGTTTTGCCAATCAATTCTTTCAACACGTCATCTATCATCCTCTGGAAGATAGCAGGTGCGTTTTTAAGTCCGAAGGGAAGTCTCAAAAATTCGTATTTCCCGTTCATGGTTGAGAAGGAGGTTTTCGGTATGTCGGACTCTTTCATTTTAATTTGGTGGAATCCAGATGTAAGATCGATTGTTGTGAACAACTTAGAATTCTCAAGATTCGCGACCGTGTTAGAAATGTCTGGAATCGGGTAAATCTTTGCGATGGTAACGGCATTTAACCGCTTGAAGTCAATAACCGTCCTGTATTTTTGTATACCAGAAGCATCCAGGTTTTTGTTCACTATCCAGATCGGTGAATTATATGGCCTTCGACCGTATAATCCCATTTTTTAGAAGTTTGTCAATTTGTTGTTCCACTTCGTTCCTCATATTGACTGATTTGGGTAGGATTTCGTATAGATCGCCTCTTCCGTAGTTGTCTTGATTTCAGCCCTCACAGTAGTATCGATTGATGTTATGTTATTTACTGGACCAAACAATGTTTTGTGTTTTGCTAGTAATATCTGAGAAGCCTCTTAATCTTTGAGACAAGGTGTCAGGATGTTATTTTTTCGATCAATAACTGCATCGAGTTGTTTCAGTGTGTCATCGCCAATTATGCCGTCGAATGTTTTTAATCCCGGCAGAACAAAAAATTCTATTGTTGTGTCGATCCCGATGCTTTTAAAAAATTGTCCACTGATTTTTTTCGCTGATTTCGATTTCTCCTCCTGCTGATCTTATTTTAAATTTCGCATTGGTGGGAATCGTTTTTTTGGCTAATTGAGGTTTGATAAAATTTTTATTGGCACCCGTATCAATCAGAAACTTAAGGCTATTGCCATTTTTTATTTGATATTCTATGTATGGTATGCTAGAGAGGCATCCATCATAAAATTTAACTCTGCGTTCTCCTCGATTTCTTCTTCGTCTTCAAGTTCTCCTAAGTCTGCTTTATCTCTTAAAAGCTGTGAATATTCATCTCTATCCTCTTCTTCTTGAGACTCTATGTGGTAAATTCTCTGTTGTTTTCGTGGTTCATTGTAATATGAATTTTCTCGTTTAAAGGCTTGTTGGCCTTGTTGAACTTGTTGCGGTGGACGGTTCATGTAGTTGATTTGTCTGCTCTGTAACGATGGATCAATATCCATTGGTTCTGGTGGTTTGGGATGTGTTGGCCTTGGCGGTACCTTGATATTTTGGTGCTGAATGTTATAGGCCATGTTTCTTTGTGATAACGACATTTGGTTGTTATTTCTCCGAAAATCAGATGGATTTATGTTTGGTCTTGAAAAAATTTGGTTTATTGGAGCAGTTACTGAATTGTTGTAATTTTTCTTATGTACTGTGAAATCCGATAGTTTAAATTCTGGATCTCCAGGGCAGGATGCGTAAGCCTCTGGTAATGTTTGTGGTTTCTGGTTGATCAGCATTCTCGATAAATCTCCATTCAATCCCCTGATAAAGACATCCAGAGCTCGGTTCCGATATGTTTCGATGAGAACATTAATTGTGTCGGTCGAATAATCTTCCGTTTTGATTTTATTGACAATTAAAGAGAATTGGTGATTGACATTCGCGTAGAATTCGTCCAATGTCATATTCTTCTGAGACAGGTTGCTGAGTTGATGCGCTAGTGTCCTCAGGTCTCTCTTGCCGGCAATAATGGAGGGAAAGACATTTTTTGATTGCGATCCATTCATCATCGAATATGTTGTAAGATGTAAGGGCAGAATCAGCGCTTCCCCTAATTTTCTGCCTGATACTCTGCAGAATTGCTCGATATATAGGCTTATCGCGCATGATGTTATAATCTTTTAAAATGTTTTCAACACTGTGGATCCAAGATATGTACTGTGTAGGGTTACCGTCAAATGGTTGTAGCTCTTTTACACAGTCTGGCAATTTACTGATTTCTTTTAAATCCTCTGCATTTTTGGGTGTTACCAAATTTTCTGTTGTTCTAACCACTGGTATTATTGGATTCTCTAATTTTTGAAGTCTTCGTTCAATCAGTTTTGATTGTTCTATTTGAGTATTAAGTGCTCCGGTCAACTGCTTTATGGTTTCATGCAATAATTCTAATGTCTTTCCATTTTTTTTCCTTTTTTATCTTTAAACACTTTTGTTGTTATTTATTGGGATTATTATTATTATTACTATTATTATTATTATTTTAAGCTTTTTGTCAAAATATTTATTTTATTTCCTTTGATTATTAATTATTACTATTATTTTATGGCTTATTTATTTGTCGAAATA
The DNA here is from genome assembly GCA_963556165.1 of Tipula helvola. NCBI lineage: Eukaryota > Metazoa > Arthropoda > Insecta > Diptera > Tipulidae > Tipula > Tipula helvola. The sequence goes on along the minus strand of OY744481.1, from coordinate 185,870,014 downwards.
TTTATTTATAATTTTTATTCACTTACAGTATTATTAGCCTCATTTGGCGAGGATTTCTCCTATGGTTGAATTGATACGGGTTTTAAAATTCCCTTGGAGATATGTATACTTTTTTGTTCCGGATGATTCGCAGGTTTCCTTTTTGGCCCCAAGTGTTGATTCTTGCCTGTTGCCTACTAATGGTGCGATTTCACTCACGTCTGTATGATTTACACTCTCTTTATTTATTATGATCTACTGGTTATAATAAATATTTTTGTTGTGTTAAAAATTATTATGATCCACTGTTTATAATAATTTTTCTGGGTACACTTTTATATTATAATCTTGATGTTGTAACGGGTTCTTCACAAAACAAAAATTCAAATAAATAAAATATAACGAAAGAATCGATTTCGATAATATTTTATATTACTTTATAATACTTATTATAAAAAAAAATTTGTATATAAATTATGTATAGAATAATTATAAAAATTATGATTTAATATTTTTAATAAAGGAAAAAAAAAATTAATGATCAAACTAATATTAAACAAATATTCTAAGAACAAAAAAATTAAATAATTAAGATTACAAAAAAAAAATTGAAATGAAATAGATTGTAGGTATATCTAATAGTTTTAAAATCAATAAACCGATGAACTATATGAAAGATGTTTTTTCCAGTTTCCAGAAATCAGCAACCGACATTTGTCCTATGGAAAAATATGAAAAGAAAAAAAATGCATTGAATTTTAAAATAAAATAAGAATATTTTTATAATAATAACAAAAAAGAAATTCTTTCTTCCACTTCGAAATTATTCATTTTTATGGGTCAATAAAATTTTTCCTGGGCGCCATCTTCAATTAAGAAGAAAAAAAAAACCCGTCACGTGGTTTTATCCTGGCTGATACTCTAAAAACAGCGTTTCCCAAACTTTTTCGGACCGAGGAACACTTCGCATAATAATAAAAATTACTGGAGGAACACTTTCGTTTTTTTATATAGGAAATTATCTTGTATTTTTAAAATTCTATACCTGCATATACATGTAAGAGTTATAAATAAAATAAAAAGGATATTTTTATGAAATCTATTGAATCGTTTAGTATTGAAAGGGCTCATGTCCACTTTTGTCAAAATTAGAATTATAACGGTTTAGTATCACAGACATGCATATACGTTTTATGACAAGACGATATTACCATATGGTTAATGGAACGGCATCTACCTTGCAAATCATTTATTCTAGAAAGGGCACATGTCCAGGACATACCCCCATGAAATTTTACATCGGAAACTTTGGATGAATACTTTTTGTATCTATGATTTGAAGAGGAAATGTGGGAGGAAAGCAAAAAACGAGGCAGATGAAGTATGCTCTTTGATCAGTGATCTTGTAGAAAAATATTTATCACCTGAGACTACCGAACTCCATATTTTTTCTGATGAATGGATTGAAAAAACCTTACCAAAATCTATCAATATTTCCCCGATCGAGGCCATAGTTTTCTATCTTGTGATCGTGTGTTTGGATTAATCAAGAGAAATTTAATGAAAATTGACAGAATTTATTTGCCAGAGTGTTGTGAGTGATCCTTGCGATGGTGCTATTATGATAAATGATACGCCAAGGATTACAACTGTATATATTTTTATTTTTAGATTCGGTGTGTTACTCCTCGTGGTGTAAATACTTCTGACGTTTATTCTACATAATGTTTACAATATATGACACGTTTACAATATATAACACTTTGACACCCGGGTACGTTCAGACTGCCCTCGTAACACAGAGGAATATGGGGCCCTGATCAACCGATGAAGTACTCTACAAAAAAGCAATACAAATATTTTATCAAATAATGATAAAACCTTAAACTTTAAAGATTGGAGGCCTACTTTCTTCAAAAAGCAGGTAATTGGTGTTCAATCAAACGGCAGGAAGCAAAAAAAATCAAATTTAAAGTTTCTGAATTGTCATATTTTGAAATGACCAGCGACGGAAATTTGGAAGCCCAGGAATTTATTGATAGTTTGGAAAGTTTTACGTTTAATTTTACGGTTTAATACTACCGAGGTAAGATTACCTTCTCAAAGAGCGTTTGATACTGTAAGCGTAATAAATATAAAAAAAATATGTGACCTGCAAAAAGTCCTAAAATCCATACTTGCTCTGTATCTGAATTTTTACGACGAAATTATGCAATGGCCAACTGGAATGGAATATAATAGTGAAGACAGTGACTACTGAAGTCTTTAAAATATATACTTTTACTTTTTTAAGGTTTTCTAATTTGTTTTGATCCTAATGAATTTGAATAAATGAAATAGAAATATATTTTTTGTGTTTATCATTGAAAGGGCTCATGTCAGTGCTTTAAAAATGAGCATACCAGCTGAAATAATTGAAAAATAATCCCAAAACTCAGTTTAAAATTTCATAGCGACTCAAATTTTCATCAAAAAACTCAAATTCCCTCCTAAACTTATTTTTGCTTACAATATAAAGTTATTTTTATTTCCTGAATAATTTGAAAAAGTGGAGATGAGCCCTTTCAAGACTAAACGATTCAATTGTAGATATACAAAAACATGAAAATAATAAAATAAATTAGGTTCTTAATGAATCTGATGTTTTTGGCTCTTTAAGCTACTAATTCTTTTAATATTAGGTTCAATATTATTAGAAAGCTGAATTTTTATATCTGGTCTAGCATTCAGACGGTTTCTGTACTTCGATTTTGTTGCAGCATAATTTGAAAATTCCGTCTCGCACAAATATGTTGTTGTGAAAGGAAGTAAAACATGAACGGCTAGTTTTGACAAGTTGAAATGCTCTTCTGTTAAATTTAACACAAACTCATTTAGTGGAAGTTCATTGTACTTTTGTTTTAAGCAAGAGTCAGCAATTAAATCAATTAGGTTTTGAAAATCACTTGCGCTAAAACATATACTGGCTTATCTGTTGTTACAAATGGGCCCCTAATCCAAGAGTTATCCTCAGTGGACTAAATCATGCAAAAGTTCTAAAATTACTTTGGAGACTTTATCTTCTACTTTCGAATTTTTAGTATATTTAGAATTTTTCACGGAACACCTGTTTATCGTCCACGGAACATCAGTGTTCCGCGGAACATAGTTTGGGAAACGCTGCTCTAAAAGCTATATGAGGACTCAAAGGCGTGGGTTATTGAATAATTTCAAAGTTACGAAAAAAAAAATAATGTAAAGTATATTTTGCTATATCTCAGGAAACAAAAAAAAAATTATTATTAAATTAAATATGTATATAGGAAAAATAATGGACCGAATTAAATTTATCCGCTTACCAATCGTACGACTTGAATGACCGTTATGCTTTCATTACTCTGACTTGAACAAACAAAATTACAGCGGACCAACTGTTTACTGTTTTTTCCGGATGACCTTTCCGCCTGTGGCACGTGGAAGAAAACTCCAGCTAATCGTCCAAATCAGCTCACAAAAAAAAATATAATAACGCCACTCAAAAAAAAAACTATTAACTAATCACAGTTTGATTTAAATTACCCAGAGACGGTATTAACTTAGATGGTATCAAAGTAGAGAAAAAAAAAAAATTTATCATATGACAACAAAATTCTTTGAACCACCCTAAGTGAAAACAACAAAACCATTTACACAATTATAAATTTTTAAACACGAGCGTTTCTCGGTTTCATATAAATTGTACATTGTACATAAGTTATTATATAATCATATAAAAACAAAAAAATCACAGCACTTAATATAATCACTTATATAAAAAAAAAATCTGTAGATACAAATTATATTTACGTGTTATCCAACCATGTATTATTCAGCTCGCTGCAATATGGCGATCCATAAAAAAAACTCCAAGTCCAAATATATATATAAATCCAATTTGTCGTTCGATCTCCAAATTTGATGTTGCTTGTCCAACGTCTCCGGTCCAAAAAAAAAAAAAAAAAAAACCAAAAACTTTGTCTTTTCCAAATTATATATACCACTCGATCATCAACAAAAAAACCATCTCCAACTTCTCTCCTCCTCAATGGTACATCCACTCTCCTCTTCAATTTGCTTTGCGCTGTACTCACATACACGCTCATATATTGATAAGCAAAATAAATTTGTGGAAAAGGTTAGGGGAAATGGTAAATGAAATCATAACAAAATAAAGATTTGCAGATAAAGAGAACAAATTTTCAATACAAAAAAAAAACAAATTAAATCAGGGATATTTCACCCACAAAATGTATTCCGCCACGCTAATGGTATTCTCATAAAACTTTCAAAATTGTTACAATGTCACTTTTATTATGATCTACTGGTTATAGTAAATATTTTTGATGTGATACAGATTTTATAGGATAGCTTTTTTAAATTTGTTTCGGCGCCAGTTAATGAATTTTATTTGTAGTTTTAAGAAAAAAAAGATTTATTTATTTTTTTGTTACAATTCTTTTCCTATACAAAATAAAGACTAACTGTTTTATCTATAAAACAGCTTTATTATACAATAATTTTACTTAACTAATCAAAAACATAAAATATAATTAATTCTAAGACAATATGTACCCATGCGTGGTGTAGTGTTGCTAATTGTGTCTACACCTTTTTGTTGACTCGTCAATTCCCACATTAATGTTATATTAATTCGTCTATAAGTATTTGTTGAATCATCATTTCCCGCGTTATGTTGTTATCTTAACTTGGATGTCCTTAAATATATCGAAATTCTCGAAGAATATAACACCAGCCCAAAATACCTCTCTTACAAATACTATAGGCAGGAGAAGAAGTGTAGTCTTGAGGCAAAAGGTTTTCCCAACCAAATAATGATTTCTAAATTATTTAGTTTTATAAGTAAGTGGCTTAATTAAAATGCCAGTCAAAAACCACTACATACTACTATTTTTAGTTTTTTTATTTGACAAACTGTAATTGTCAACGTATGAATTATAACTTTATTTGATTATATACCTATGAATTATTTAATATAAACAAAAAAAAACAGACATGAAAACCTTTCTTGGAACTTTATAGGTCAAAATATGTATTCTACTAATTGTGGCTTAATTATAATACCACCACTATACTTAGGGTTAACTACAAATTCAAAAAAATCCTGATCGTCACAGAGTCAGACAAATCTTTCCCAAAAAATTAAACATATTTTTATTTTTAAGAGCACATCAAACTGTAAGTTACAATTTTAGTCTCATTAAAATTCGTTCAAGGGTTGTTGAGATAACAAAGCACGGTAATCAAAATCGGCCAAAATCTCGCTCCTTTTTAAGGCGTTACCAGCTCGCAGGCGCAAGATTCTATGTCATAATATTCAAAACCTTTTTTTTTGTGAATTTTCTCCTCTTTCATTTGTTTATCCAAATCGTTTTCTAGGAAATTTTCGAGTTATTAGTGAAAACCCCTATTTTTCCACATAACTGTCAAATTTTCCCCAATTCTGCATGTCAGGCGGGTGGTAAGAGATTTTTTTTTTATAATTATACGGCAAAATATCTACCTAAACCCAGAGTTTTAACCTGAAGCGAGTTTTCTTGGGTTAAACGACCAGAACCGCCTGGATTATTAATAAGAGATATTACAGTGAATATGTAATTAAAAAAAAATGTGCTGCGAATTTATTCTTTTTGGTCAATACCGACCCATAATTACACCAGAATTCTTTCTGAAGTGGAAATTTGGTTAAAGCCTACCGTCGCCAGTTGAATTATATTTTCTAACGTTATTCGTTTTTGAAATTGTAGTTAGTTTCATAATACAAATGCAATGCAAACTGAATATAATTTTTTTTATATAGATCGTCACTATCATCTCAAACTATCGAATGTGAAAAAACAATAGCTTTTCATATTCACTACCTAGCTCTCAAACAGCGGCAAATCGTCGAATGTTTTAGATTTCATAGAATCGTAGATAATGGTTCTGACAAGCTTTAGAATATTTCGCGCATTTTTCTCAATGCTACTATGAAACATTGTAGAGATTATATTCGATAGTTTGAGATGGTAGCGATGATATGTCCTCAAGTTATGCATATATTAGCTGAACGAAATTGAACAGTCAAATATTTAAAAATATTCAGTTACAATATTGATGTAAACAAGAAATAAAATTGGCTTGGATTGAATTTGTAGTATGCAACAAACTGCAATTTCATAAAAGAAGAACGAGACAAAATATTATTTTACTGGCGGTTGATTTTTTTTTATGCAACCGACCAAAGAAAACGTACACTTTTCTCGGGAAAATTTTTATTTATTCTTCAACATAGCTCCCTTTTAGATGGTATTCCAACTTTTTGATGTCTTCCGAGAAGCTGACTCTCCATTCGATGTAAGTATTTTTCTGGCAAGCCATTTGTTTCGTTTGCCTAAGGACTTTTTCTCGCCAAATATCCCATCGGTACATACAACCAGAAATTGTTTATCGTTTTGAAAATAAAGAACATAATTTGCGTCCAAAACCGACCAAACACTCAAAAGAAACGCGAACTCTTTCTCGTTTCTTGTCGAAGATTAACAAGCGCATGTAGGAGATGTTTGTAATTTAAGCTAATTCATGCGACTTGTTTTCACGAATATCCATATCGCATCACGAATTTTTGTCAGTCATTGCCTCTTTTGGCCTTCCGAAACGTTCTACATCAACCATGCTCGCACGACCACACTGACAATCTGAATACCATTAATAAATAATTATTTATTAAGGAGAAGTACCTGGAAATATTTACCGAGTCTGGTTTTAGTTTCTGCAGCCGTTCACGCAAAAATGTATTTAATCAAGACACTCCTTTAAAAGATACTCTGGCGTTGTCAGCTGAAAAGGCTACACCCGTCATAAGTAGTTTTGAAAAAGTTAATAAACTGCCACGTAATATTCAGGAACTTATCCAGGAAAAGCGAAAAATTCGCCGTCAATGGCAACAAACAAACTTACCGTCATTAAAAAGGAAATTAAATCGATCTATTAAGACTCTCAGATTTGCTTTGTGGGAAGAAGAAAACCAGAGTGTCCAGAATTATTTAAGTGAACTTTCGGCAACCGAAGGGACAGGCTACTCTTTGTGGAAGGCAACAAAAAATTTAAAAAGACCAACAAACTCGAATCCACCGATCAGACTTCCAACTGGGGATTGGGCGAGAAGCGATGAAGAAAAAGCCAATGCTTTTGCTGCTCATCTAACGACAGTATTCGCACCACACCAGGAAACAAATTTTTTCGTGCTACCCGAGCAAATCGATGATGGATTGTCTTTTAAACCTATAAAGTATAATTGGAAGAAAGTTAAGAATACATGATGTTAAGATGGCAATTCCCTTATCATTTTTCCAGTAATAAGCCAGACAATTGCATAAAACTAATAACATTCATATTCAACGCGATCATGCGAACCGGTTATATTCCTCAAAAATGGAAGGTATCGGTGATCACAATGATTCTTAAGCCAGGAAAAAATGAAACACAAATTCCATCATATCGTCCAATAAGTATGCTGCCCACAATTTCCAAGCTATTCGAAAAAATGTTATTAACGAAATTGAAACAAGTGTTAACAGTGCGCCATATTATTCCAGACCATCAATTTGGGTTTCGAAATCAACATAGTACCATAGAGCAAGTACACAGAATTGTAAATGTAACCAAAAGAACCTTCGAGGAAAAGAAATATTGTTCTGCTGTCTTCTTGGATATCGCTCAAGCATTTGATAAAGTTTGGCATGATGGGCTAATTTAGAAAATTAAAAAACTTTTACCTAAGAAATTTCACTCAATTTTGGAAAACTACCTTCTTGAAAGGCAATACATGGTTAAACAAAATAGTGCAACTACTTGCTTTTACGATATAAACGCAGGTGTTCCACAAGGCAGCGTCTTAGGACCAATATTATACTTGATGTACACAGCCGATTTGCCTGTAACCAGCAAAGTAATTATATCAACATTTGCCGATGATACGGCCATCCTGGCGTCAAACAAAACTCCCGAAACTGTCTCAAAGGAATTACAGAATCATTTGAAAAAAATGGAAGACTGGCTGAAGAAATGGCGAATAAAAGTGAATGAAAAAAAAATCAACACACGTCACATTCACGCTGAACAAACGCACCTGCCACCAGTAGTACTAAACGATATTAATATTCCTCAACAAACCAAGGTCAAATACTTAGGTTTGCACCTGGATAGACGGCTGACATGGAAACAACATATTGAAGCAAAGCGCAACCAAATAAAAATGACGTTTTCCAAAATGTATTGGCTGATGGGAAGAAAATCTCAGCTGTCATTAGACAACAAAGTTTTACTATATAAAGTGATAATCAGACCTATATGGACATATGATATTCAGTTATGGGGATCCACCAGCGCGTCAAACAGAGAACTCCTTCAACGAACCCAAGCGAAAATACTTCGCAGTATTACCAATGCTCCATGGTACATTCGAAATAGTAATATACACGCCGACCTTGGAATTAAAACCATTAAAGAAACAATTAAAGAATTCAGTTCTAAATATTACTCAAAGCTAGAAGCACATCCCAACGAATTGGCCAGGGATATACTAAAACAACCGCGATTTAGGTGACTAAGAAGAACAGATCCACTCGGACTGATGAACCTGTAAATTTATTAATGTTTAGGTTACACATATGTATAATCTAAATTAATTGAATTGTGAACACAAATAATAGGTATTAACATTGGTTAATATTTAAAATTTTAATAATTTTAGGTTAAGATTTGAATACTTCTTGTTAGTTTCTTTTGTAGAAAGATTCAAGAATAAAGCCATTGGCAGCATTTAAAAAAATAAAATAAATCAAGACACTCCATTTTATCCATTGTTATGTCGAGTTCGATTGGGCTTGTCGAAAATAATCAAGTTTTTGATGACCACTCATTCGCACAAGCAGCATGACTTATCCTATTGTTGTATTGGTGAATATATGTGAACATTTTTTTTGAGGTTATGTTAATCGTCAGTAAATTTTTAGTTTGATTATGCACAAAATTACACAGATTTTGTTACAAAAATTATTTTAATAACACAACTTATTTATTAATAAATAACGAACTCGTAAAAATTAAGAAGTGATTAAAAATTACGAAATTTTTGACGTCTGGAAGTGTCACAATTTTGATTAACATTTCTTTTTTTGTTGGTATTGGTAAATCTTTCAAAAAATCAAGATTTCTCAAAATTGATTAGAATAAAAAAATAAATGATTATTTTTGCCCAATGGTGCGCGCAAAATGATTATAATCATTTTTTTTTGACAGTAACTTGATTATTTTTGCCCAATCGAACTCCACATTAGTGTTGTTAGTTGTCAAAATTAAACTAAATAACATATCTGTCAAATTGTAAATATGGAGGTTTGAAAGATGGCTCTAGCCTTTAATATTTTAGGCGTAATTTTTTTTTAATTTTTGAAGTGAAAACTTCTTTAGGCGCGTTGGGCAATTTTTGGATTGGTAAAATCACAAATGTTGCTAATTTTTGTTATTAATAAGTGTAACCAAATACATTGATATGGCAATAGTCTGCTGTTTATTTGATGATTTTTATTAATACAAAAAAATCAATTTGTAAATAAAGTGGCATTAAGCATACTATGACATATACACAAATCAAATAAAATTCTTTCATATTATCTTTTCGTATCAACTCATGCAAATCGTTGCATTTTTGTCGTTGGGATTCACATTCGTGACAAATGATTCGTTCTATTGAAAACGAAATCACAATTAAATAACCGGCACGTAGCTAAAAGAATTGCTTTTGCTAAGCAGCATTTGGCAAAGAATAGGACATTTTGTAATTTAATGATTTAGAGGGATGAGATTAAATCCAACGTGGTTGGAGGTGATGAGAGAAAGCACTACTACTTTTTTTTTTTTTTTTTATTCGACAAACTGTCAACCTAATACCTATAAATTATAACTTTATTGATTTATATACCTATGAAATATGTAAAATAAACAAAGAAAACTGAAATAAAAACTTTACTTGGAAATTTATAGGTCAAAATATGTATTCTACTAATTGTGGCTTAATGATAACGCATCCACTGGAAAAAGTTAAATTGACTACGTGGAAAGTTTAATGGGTATAGGTATACTGTGCATTGCTTAAATTGTGTTTTAGTTTGATTATTATTTTAATTGTATGCTGCGATGGTGATTGTGATTATGACGCTGATAATTAGGGCAACCAAAAAAATGCCCTAAAAAATTATTTTTAAGCTCATGCTTTACAAATTAGAAATATGCATTCATAATATGCTCTAAAAAACTGAAAATATGTGTTCAGAATAATTATTCCTTCAAATTGGATAAAAACGACTCCAAAAATACCTTACGACAGCAACAAATATGTATAATCTATATATATAAAAAGAAGTGTACATTTTGATTGTCACTCCATACCTCGAGAACGGCTCAACCGATTGCCATAACATGATTGCAAGCTGTACAAAATGAAGTCGGTGGACTTAGGGCCAGCAAGGCGGACCGGGCTCAGCTAGTAGAATCATAAAATCACATGTCCATATTTTAAATTTATTTTTATTTCAAAATCCCTTTACAAAACTATTAGGTTGTTCAGAAATTAATGCAGGTTTTTAACCATTTTATTTAAAACGACATATCTCAGTTTAGAATAAATTTTATTAATCGATATAAGAACCATTAGAATCTACACATTGCTGCCAACAAGATGCAAGTTTATTAATTCCAGTAGCATATAATTCTGAAGTTCTGGAAGCGACGAATTTTTCGAAGGCATTTTTTGCGGCTGTTTGGTCGTTGAATACTTTTCCTAGCAAGAAGTAGCTGAGATGCTTGAAAAGTGGTAGTCGGTTGGCTAAAGGTCTGGTGAGTATGGTGGATGAGGCAGAGCTTCGTAGCCAAGTTAGTTCAACTTCTGCAGCGTCGGTTGTGCAACATGTGGTCGAGCATTATCGTGCAGAAGAATTGGGCCCTTCCTATTGACTAATGCTGGACGCAGACGTTTTAGTTCTTTGTGCATTTTGTCAATTTGTTGACAATATTTTTCTACTGTGCTAGTTTCGCCAGGATTCAAGAAGCTGTAGTGGATAATTCCGGATGGCGACCACCAAACAGTCATCATAGTCTTTTTTTGATGCAGCTCAGGTTTGGACAAGTATTTAGGTGCGTTGCCCCATTGCCTAGGTCCAACCACTACGCTGAACGTCATCGGTTATCGTGTAGAATCCACTTTTCATCGCACGTCACAAAGCGATCGAGAAATGGTTCGTTTTTGTTGCGCAGAAGAAGTGAAGAGCAAACTTCATAACGCCGATTTTTTCAGTTTTCATTCAATTCGTGTTGCACCCATTTGTCAAGCTTTTTCGACTTTCCAATTTGGCTCAAATGTTCCGAAATTAATCCAATACCTACGCCTAGGTCCCCTGCAAGCTCTCGAACAGTCGTGCGTGTATTTGCTTCCTCCAAAGCCTTCAATTCATCATCGTCAATGGCAGAGGGACGTCCGCGACCTTTCTCATCTTCAAGATTGAATTCACCATGACGAAATTTTTGAAACCAACGTTGTTTTGAGAATTCGTTAACAATTCCTTGGCCCCAAACTTTATTGATATTTCGAGCCGTTTGTGCTGCACTGCGGCCGAGTTTAAATTAATACAAGTAAATGTGGCGAAATTCTTGTTTTGACATCTTAACTTCAAAGGTCTAAAAATAGACAAAACTACAATTTAGATTAAAAATGGGTTATGTGGTAAGAAAGAGCATAAAATAAGCTTTAAAAATACTTGTAATGTTAGACCCTTTGCGTAATTCTTTATTGTTAAAAAATTGTTGAAACAAATAAAATCATAAAACCTGCATTAATTTCTGAACAACCCAATAGTATCGCATAGTTCACAACGATAAAGCGTGTTGCACATTTCAGCTAAGCTCCCCCGTGCACCCCTTTGCACTTTCCAGCTGATAACTTCTCTTATGCACACACACATTGTTTATTTTATATCTTCCCATTTAAATTTAAGTTTATAATCGGGAGGTAAGAATTTAGCTCAAATCGCTTAGCTTAGCTTAGCTTAGCTGAAATGCATAACGGACCTAAAAATTAAAAATAAATAAAATAAGGTGCTTGTTTATTTTTTAATTTAAATTAACGTTGCAATTTATAACAAATAGCAACATTCATTCTATCAACTTCATTGCTTACATTCAAATCATTGCTATTTGAATGTAAGAAATGAAGTTGATAGAATGAATAGAAATGAAAGAATGGATTGTAAGTATGAATATGGAGAGTTCCTGAGAGTATTAGATACATCAAAATCTACCACTCCAGAGACCAACCGCGTAAGTTATAAAATGGTTCGGTTGTTGAGTGACTCAGCAAAATATAACTTGCTTGAGATACTCAACAAAGTGTCGATGGGTTCCAAAATACCGAGCAAATGGAAAGAGAGCAGAGTGGTTCCCATCCCTAAACGGGACAGAGATCCAAATGCGGCAACAAATTATAGAGGCATATGTATGCTGAATGTTTTCATAAAAATTTTAAATGGAATGATGAAAGAACGAATGGAAGATTTTGTGAATGAAAATAATTTGTTGCCATCGACAACATTTGGATTTCGAAAGAACCACTCTGCAATCGAGTGTGTGGAAAAGTTAGTGTGGGAAGTGAGAAAGGATAATATGAAAGCTGTTGCGGTATTTTTGGACATTGAAAGAGCTTACGACTACGTAGTTCCGTGGAAATTACAACAAATTCTTTCGAATTTTGGATTTTCACGGAAAGTATGTATGTGGATAAAAGATTTTATGAGTGAAAGAAAAATTGTTTTGAAAGGAAGTGGGTTTAGGTTGGAGGGAGTTGCTAATATTGGACTTCCGCAAGGAAGTAAAATATCACCAACTCTGTTCAACCTATATACCAGCGAGATACACCGCATCAATACTGACAATCAAATCGTTCTGCAATTTGCAGACGATTTTGTAGTGATTGGAAAAGGCAGAAGTATAGATGCGGCGGCTCAAAAAGCGCAAAAGGGAGTAGATGAGTTAATTCAAAAACTTAAAATGTTGAATCTGAAAGTGAATCCTAATAAATGTGCTTATATGAGTTTCAGAACGAATGCTGTAAATGTTTATATCAGTGTGGATAGCTATATAGAATTGAACAAGTAAATGCGTACAGGTATTTAAGGATTTGGATTAACAGACGTATGAATTTTGGGAAGCACATGAACATTTTGGCAGATAACTGCAAGGAACGGTTGAATGTGAATAAACGGGTGAGCAAACCCAAGTGGGGCGCTCATCCGAGCGTGACTGACATGTTAAGGAAGGCCCTTATATCCTCCAAAATTGGATATGGTATTAGTGTGTATGGGAATGGTTCAAAAGGGGCTTTTAGCCAATTAATGAAAGTAGAGAATGCATCCGCCAGATTGGAATTGTTAGCGATTAATTCAACCCCAGTACACACTCTGTGGTATGAATTGGGTGATTCACCTCTCGATTACAAGAGAGAGTGGATCACAGTGAGAATGATAACTAAGAAAAATGAGTTTTGGAATGAAATAAAAGTAAGATTACAAAGTAGGGCGGTATTCAAACCAACATATAGAACTAGCATTGCGCTTGAAAATATGAACGTTTTTCTGCGAGTATAGGCAATGCTGGCCCGCAACCCGTTCCTAATAATCTTACTGTATGTTTGAAAATGGAGGAATATAATAAGGGAATGAATAAAGTTATCGCTAAAAGTATGTTTGGGAAAATCAGTCAGCAATATGGGCAATACGATATCGTTTATACAGATGCAAGTGTGAATGAGAATGGAGTAGGTGTTGGTGTCTTTATGCCTAGTAAGAATTTTGAGAATTGTTCTAAAGTGGACAAAAACATCTGTATAATGAATGCTGAACTGATTGGAATGTTTGAAGGAATTAAACTGGCTATGAATGAAGGGGAAAGGAAAATAGTAATATTTTCCGATTCTCAGAGTGGTTTATGTTTGCTTAAATGTGGAGGTGGAAGGGAAGGCAATGTGTATGTTGATTTGATTTTTGAATGCGTTCGATGCTGTCAACGTGATGTGACCATACAATCCAGATTCCAGGAAATAGACAGATCGAAGGAAATGAAAGAGCCGATATGTTAGCAAAAAAGGGTACATTGAATGACGTGGTTCAGGAGTACGAGGAGGGAAAGAAAGGATGCAAGAGACGTACTTCGAATGCTTCAGATGAATCTGTGGAGAAAATGGGAGAGTGAATTTAATGAGAAAAGTTTGACGAAAGGAATGAAGTACAGAGTGCTCCGTGGTACTCCTTTGAGAACGCCTTTCTATAAGGAGCTCAAAGGAGATACGCTAATGTTGCGAACGATTGAGAGAATCGGACTGAACCATGGAAATTGGAAGGAATGTTTGTGGAAACGTCTTTTGAGTGAAAACAAAGATTGTGAGTTGTGTGGAAGTGTGGAGAATGTTGAACATCTCATATTGGCTTGTCCTAGATACAGCCAATACAGATCTCAGTTCAACATCCTGCGGAGTGCAAGAAATCTAAGTGATTTAATGAATGAGGGAGGCTGTTTGGTTTATAAGGCAATGTATGAATTTATTAGGATGAGTGGGATAACAATTTGATGCAAAATAAGTAATAGCCCGCAGAATATGTGTAGGGAGTAATCCGGGTCCTTTTTACAGATGATATTGTATTAGAAAAATTAAGTAATATGAACTAAATATGTAACTTTTTGTAAATTTGTATTTTTAGCAATGTGGTTCCTTTTCATGTAGGAGCCAAGCCTAATAAAAAAATAAGCAGTTTCTCCAGTGGTTTTGAAATCGAAATCGAAATCACTTATATCCCACTAAATATTATTTTAAACGAAACTAAAAATTTTAAAAATTTAATAAAATTCTGAAACAAAATATAAATTTACATCTTTTTTTTTTTTTTTTTTTTTATTTTTTTTTTTATTTATATTACGACTGAGTCTTTTGTACCCATTTAGTAATTTACATTGCATAATAAAGTATTTGATTAGTCGGCACAATCACATGATTATCCCCCATTTCGTGTAACTCATCCACTGGATTTTCGCCACAGTAAGTCTACTGACCACCTGGTCGCGATAAGTCCAATAGTTTTATTCTTTGCAGTCTTCTTGTTGGTGCAGTAGTCAGCATACAGCGTATGTTCATATTTTCATGCTGGTGCAGACGTTGTAGGTGTTTTGTTGCATGATGCTTAATTTCATCCGCGAAAAGCTCGATCTTTAGATCTCGATGGAGGTTGTCATTTCGAATGTACCACGGTGCATTAACAATACATCGCAGAATTTTATTTTGAACTGTTTGTATGATTTTAATATTTGTCCTCTTGGCACAACCCCAGAGTTGGCTACCGTACGTCCATACAGGTTTCAGAATTTGTTTGTATAACAGCAGTTTGTTATGGATCGCTAGTTCAGATTGTCTCCCTAAGAGCCAATGCATCTTTCTAAATTTTATGTTTAGTTCTTCTCTCTTCTTTTTTATGTGTTCCTTCCATCTAAGTTTAGCATCTAAAGTCATGCCAAGATACTTAGCAGTGTTCGCATGCGGTACTACTATAGAGTTTATCATTATTGGTATATGATTAACTTTTAGATTTGTAAAGTTTACTTGGACTGTTACATATCAGGTTGGTAGCCTTCTGTAGTTTACTAGTGGATTCATTGATGTGTTTAGCTGTTGCAAGTATTGCCATGTCATCAGCAAAAGTCGCCATTATTGCTTCTGTAATTGGTATATCTCTAGTATATAGGAAATAAAGGATCGGCCCAAAAACACTGCCTTGTGGAACTCCTGCTATTATTCTTTTAAGTTGGGAGTATTCATTCTCATACTTTACTCGGAAGTGCCTCTCTGATTTAGGATTTTAGAATTTGAGAAAATTGCTCCGGAAGATCTCGATGAAGTTTGAATTCTAGCCCCTGGTGCCATACTTTGTCAAATGCTTGCGCTGCATCAAGGAATATAGTTGAGCATATTTGTTTGCTTTCTAGTGATTTCTCGATTACACCAGTAATTCGATGTACTTGTTCTATAATAGAATGTTTTTCCCTAAATCCAAACTGATGTGAGGGGATAACATTCCTTTCTTCGATAATTGGTTTTAGTCTTTTAAGAAGAACCTTTTCAAATAGTTTCGATAATGTTGGTAGCAGAGAAATCGGCCTGTATGAAGCTTTATCGTTCGGAGGTTTGTTCGGCTTAAGTATCATAATTACTTCTGCAACTTTCCATTGTCTTGGTACATATCTTAGTCGAAATGCTGCATTAATATGCATTAGTTTCCTCAACGCTTTCTCCGGTAACACTTTTATTATCTGACCCGTTATAAGATCATATCCTGGAGCCTTATACGCATTCAGATTATTCTTGATTTCCCATTTTAGTTCTTTCAATGTTATAGGTGTAATTTTTATTTCATCCTGTTTATTTATCGGGGTAATATTTTCCTCCGCCCCGGTGGCACAGTTGTTAGCATGCTTGCTTTAAGCCCCGGAGATCCCGGGTTCGATTCCCGGCGGGTGATGAAAAAATCACGGCTGGTTAATGTTGGATCAATGAATTAATCACTCATTATCCGTTAAAAAAAAAATGATTACGAAACTTCAAATGAAGCGGCCAAATCCCTCTATGGGATGTAGCGCCAGCGAAAAAAAAAAAAAAAAAAAAAAATATTTTCCTCTTCCGTTTGTTTTGGGTAAGGTTGGAATGGTTCTTCAAGATGATTTGCAAACAACTCAGCTTTTTGTTTAGCATTTCGAGCCCAATTGTATTTTTCTTTAATTGGAGGAACCTGAAGTTTGGGTCTTTTAAGATTCTTAGTTGCTTTCCATAATGAGTAATCAGTGTCTTTTTGCCCAGTTAGAGTGCTGAGGTATTTATTAACTGACTGATTTTTAATGTCTTTTATTAGATATTTTAATTTGTTACACAAGTGATGCAATACTCTCTTATTTTCCGGGTTTCGATGTTTTTGTAAACTTTTCCGTGCTTTTCTTTTGATTTTAAGTAGTTCCCTCACTTCCTCCGGGTAGCTAGCATTGCGCTTCAATTCCTGATTGTTATTAGGAGTGCTTTCCCACGCAGCACTTTGGATATTATAGATGAGATTATCTAGTTCTTCTTCTAATTGGACTGATCCCTGAATTGGGTTCTGCAGATTAATTCTTTCTGTTAACCGTGTTTGGAAGAGATCCCAATTGGTTTTGAAGCTCGTTAATTTCGGGTTGCTCTCTTTCATAATAATTGTTTGGCTAAGTATCATAATAACTGGTGAATGATCTGATGATAGACTTTCACTGTTTCTCTATATGGATATAATTATCTGAAATTCCTCTTGTAATAAAGAAGTGTATTAGATCTGGAGTCTTACTGATATCCAAGGGCCAATAGGTTGGTGTTCCGCCTGAGTGTAATTCACATTTTAGTAGTTGGCTGCTGCGAAAAATTCTTTTCCTTTTGTGGTCGTTAACTGTGATCCCCAATAGGTATTTTTTGCATTAAAGTCACCTCCAATTAAAAAGACACTTCCTAGTATTTTGAGAAGATTAGTATAATCTCCTTGTTTGAGATTGTATCTTGGGGGGCAATAGATTCCTGAGATACTACAAGTTTTATTATTGTTCAATTGTATTTTGATTGTTGTGACTTGCATGGAAAGCTTCTCATTTTTAAGTTCTTCGTTATGCTTTTTATGATCTTTTATCTGGATAGCTGATCCACCTCTAGCTTTGTTCTCTGGATGTAATGCATGGTAGCAATTATATCCTTTTATTTTAGAGAATGAAGTTTTGGTGAAATGGGTTTCTGATGTAAGACATAATATCTATATTATGCATGTTTAAAAATATATTATCTAGTTCTTGAATGTGATGCAATAGCCCATTTTCATTCCAGGTTACAATTCGTAATGTTTTATTCATTTCAATAATTCGATTTTTTATAATTTATATTCTGATACACTAGATCAAAGTTTTCTTCTATTCTTTTATTGAAACTAGTTTGTGATTTCATTTCTTTTAGCGCGTTCTGCAGACTCATTTCCTGTGAAGAAAGTCTTTTGTTGAGGTTCTCTAGATTTCTCAGTATGTCCTGTAAGACGAGATCCACTTTGAGCTGTTTCTGCTCTGTTTGCTGAACTACTTGTGCATAAGTAACATTTTCATTTACTCGCTCTCTTTGTGTGTTAGGATTAGGAGTCAATCATTTTGGCTCCGTGGTTTTTTTAATAGATTGTACATTTCTTGATGTTACTGGTTTGCGTGATTTATCTCTCATTTTTTGTAGTTCTACTGCAACTTCACATCCTCTGTAATTGGCCGGATGCTGGCCATTACAGTTGATACGCTTCGGTGTTGTATTTCGGGGAACTACGCAATCATTTCCTGCGTGTTTTCCTGCACATTTAACACATCTTGCTTCTCGATGGCAGTACTTCTGTGTATGATTACCCGAGTAACAAATTTAAACTGCAGTTAAAATTTAACTTTATTTTTTTAACTATTTGGTTTTGAAAGGGTTAAAAAAGAACTTTTAAAATGTTTAACCTATAAACAACGGATTTTTTTTATCTTGATTTAAACTTGCTTAAAAATAACTTAAGTTAAACTAGAATCTGATGGTAGGTAATTTTAAGTTAATTTTAAACATCATAATTACGTTAATTTCTAACTAATAATAAATTACAGACTATTTGCGGTTAAAACTTAATCCTGTTCAAATTCGGATCGACGTTTGTATGTTTTAAGTATTTTTTGAACTATTTTCTAACTTTCAGGGTTAGATTCTGACTATTTACCAACTTTTATTAAACCATGGTTTATTTTGAGTAATGTTCAAACCAATTTAACTATTAAATTATAACCGTTTATCCACTTTCATAAAGTCATATGGTTTGTTTTAAATATAATTGTAATCCTTTGTCTAATGATTTCGTTAATTTTAATTAAATTAGTTTAACTTTAAGTAACTTTTAAACTATTTTTAACTATTGAACCTAAACCTTGGTTTATTTTATGTAATTTTGAACCGTTTATCTACTTTTCGAATTTTCTACGAATTTTCAAACTATTTTGTAACCGTTGGGTTAAAATATTTCCGTATATAAACTTTAATATAACTGTCGCTTAGTTTTGTACACGATTTTTTCACTGTCAAGTTGAATTTTAACCTTTTACCAACATTTAATAAACCTCGGTTTAGTTAAAGCAATTTTTAAACCATTTATCAACTTCTCTAAAATAATTGTTTAGTTTAAGTAA
Source organism: Tipula helvola (assembly GCA_963556165.1). NCBI lineage: Eukaryota > Metazoa > Arthropoda > Insecta > Diptera > Tipulidae > Tipula > Tipula helvola. The sequence goes on along the minus strand of OY744481.1, from coordinate 185,850,670 downwards.
GTTTTGAACCATTTTTTAACCATTTAGTTGAATATTAGCCGATTTTCAACTGTTAAACAACTATTGTTTATTTTAAGTAAATTTTAAACCATACTTAAACCATTTGGTTAAATTTTTACCGAGTATTAACTTTTCTAAAACCATCCCGTTTTTTCTTTGTTCGATTTTATAAGCACGATTAATTTATTCTTAGTAAAGTTGTGAAAAAGGTAACAAATATTAATTGTGTAAAATTTAATTTTAAAATAAATTCATAAATTTAATTTTTATTTAAATTAAAATGAAATATTGCAAGAATATAAAAAAATTTATCAGTTTAAGAACATATAAAAGGCGTGTGAAAAAGTATCTTAGTTTGAAAAACCCAAAAAACATAACTGTGGAAAATAATATAGATTGTGAACTATCTGAAAGTGAAAGTGAAAACGGTTCAATTAAAACAGAAACGACATTTCTTGGTAATTTATTCCAAAGTAATTCCGGTGTTCGTAATTTTATCACAAAAAAAAATGACGATAATAGTGATAGTTTACTTGACATTAATGGTGATAAACAATTAATTCCTTGGGATAGTGGCGTTAAATTTTGGGCGTTAAAACATAAAATTTGTCACGTAGCTTTAAATGATTTATTAAGTTTCCTAATTAATCAAGGAATTAATGAATTACCGAGAGATGCCCGCACATTATTGCAAACACCGAAGAACAACGAAATTGTGCTAATGGAACCAGGTTACTACGTCCATTTTGGATTAAAGGATACACTCACATCCCTTATAAAAGCAACAACGATTCAATCTAATATAATAGAACTTCATATCAACATTGATGGCCTTCCTATAAGTAGAAGTTCTAAGGCACAGTTTTGGCCTATTTTGTGCAGTTTCTTCAGAATTAAAATCAAACCATTTCCAGTTGGAATTTATTTTGGTTATAGCAAACCAGGAAACGTGAACGATTATTTAAGAGAATTCGTTAAAGAAGCTAAATTACTTATTAGTAGTGGAATAATAGTGCAAAATAAGAAAGTAGAAATCAAAATCAAAAATTTTATTTGTGATGCTCCGGCGGTAGCTTTTATTAAAGGCATTAAAAATCATAATGGATACTTTTCTTGTGGAAGATGTTACGTAGAAGGAGATTACTGTCATGTGGTTCATCATACGTATTTTGCAGACTATAACTGTAAAAAAAGAAACAATGAAAATTTTCGGAATAGAGATCAAGAAGAACATCATACAAACTCCACAGTATTGGAAGATCTCCCTATTGATATGATTACGTGTTTTCCTCATGATTACTTACATTTAATATGCCTAGGAATAGTAAAAAAGTTAATAATGAATTGGACTAAAGGAACAAATCTATACAAAACCAAATTAAATGCTAAGAGTATTAAAGACATATCAGATCATTTATTGGAAACAAATAAAAATCAACCAAAAGAATTTAGTAGATCCATAAGAGGACTCAATGATTGAAGCTTCTGGAAAGGTACTGAATACAGGACTTACTTGTTATATTTGGGACCAACTGTGCTACAAAAACGTTTATCTGAAATAGCATATTTAAATTTTATGTTACTTCATTGTGCAATTACTATTTGCGTAACGGAACGTTTCCAAAAATACGAAGATGTGGCTGGCAAAATGCTCGAAGAATTTGTAAAATCGTTTGGTCAGCTATACGGGAATAATAATATTACTTATAATGTTCACAATTTAATACACTTGGTTGACGATGCTAAAAGAAATGGAGTTCTAGATAATTTCAGGGCTTTTGAATTTGAAAACGAGTTAGGAAAGATAAAATCATTACTTCGAACAGGTCCTAAACCATTACAACAAATTGCAAATCGATTAAATGAACGCCTTCAATGTGAAATTTCTGATAAAAACGTGAATAAAATTAAAGTTTTCCCGCTTCTAAAATCTTTCATAAAAACTGACCATAACTCCAAACAGTTTTATAAAGAAGTGATTTTTGAAAATTTTTGTTTAAGAAATACAAAACGAGATGGTTGGTTCCTAACAAAAGATGAAAAAATCGTTCGAATGGAAACTGTTTGTTTAAATAAAAATAACGAAATTTTAATAAATGGAGCTTTTATAAAAGAAAAATGTGACTTATATACAAAACCGCTTTGTTCTAGTTATCTTGATATATTTAAATCTACAGGAGAATTTCAATCCGAATGTGATATTAAAATCGATCAAATTAAATGTAAATTGTTTGTTTTTCAGATAGACAAGAAACAATTCGCTTATTATCCATTACATCATACTCAAGACAATTAAATAATAATATTAATTTCATTAAATAATTCTTAATATAATATAAAATAAAAATAAAATAATAAACGAATAGCTAGTTTCAAAACAAAAACTCAAAATGAATAATAATAAAATAACTTATTGTGTAGTCGAAACAGTAGAGGAAGGGGAAAGAATGTGTGTTGCAGTACCACTTAATTGGATTCAAGATAACATTTTACACTGGCCTAACAAGCAAACAGACATTATCAAAGGCCGGAAATTTGGAATTAATCCTGATGATAATTGGAACAAAATGAAATGTCGTATACTTAAATCAAATATTGGTAAGTCTAAGTACATATTATACTAAACTATTTAAAAAAAAACGCTGAATTTATTATAAATAAATAAGCCGCCGTACAGCGTTTTTGATTTATTTATTGATTGTTATATTTGTATTTTTTAAGTTTTTTGCCTATTTTTAATTATTTAATTCAACTTTCGGAATTAAGCCGTTAGTCAATTGTGAAAAATTTACTGACTAACCAAAAACATGAAAGAACTCTAATGGAACCTCACGATAATGGAATTTTGTTTTTTCGCCCATCAGTCAATTATCCACAATGGAATAGCGGCTTAATTGGCTCACGTCGAGTTCTCAGATAGAAAATTTAGACCGTGATCGAAAATGTTCGAACAAAATTGGTCTAGTATAATACTAAATATAAACAGAAAATATTTAAAATTTGCTATGGGATTCTATGGAAACGAAAATGAACAAAATATTTTCTCCTTGAATTATTATGAATAGAGCTCAATAAAAATTAAAATAATCCCCCTTGTAAACGAAAATAGTAAAACTGAAATTAATATTTGGGTCATAAAAATAATAAAAAATTTAAAAATATTTACTTTTAATTTAAAAAGCTCCAATTTTAATCATATGCATATAATTTAACCTTTTTTTTAAATAGAATGACGGAAAACTGCTGAAAAACTTGTGTGGTCCCAAAATCAAAGCTATTGGCGATTTTCATCAAATGTAGTTAGCGTTGGTTTCTATGTAAGTAAAGGGGACGAGTATTGTCAAATTCAACTGTTTGACAGTTCTGATCACCCTTGTTCTATGGTTAAATTTTGTTCATATTGTTTTCACCAGATGTCAGCTACTTTGTTGGAAATCGCGAATAGAAAATAAATATTTTTGACAAATGATTGAGAGTAAAATTGTCAATATTCTCATTTTGTACGTGCAATTTGTTAAAAAGATAAAATATTTCGATCTATTCTCTTTGTTCGATGACGTGAATTTTGAATAAGTGTAGTTCTATGTGTAGGTATTGCATTTGCGCAATGTCATCGATCAAAGAGAGAACAGATCGAAATATTTTATCTTTTTGTCAAATGTAATTGATGCAAAATCTTTTTGTCAAATGTAATTGATGCAAAAATGGAAGCAGAAATTGTTTCATCCGCATCTGAAAATGAAAAACAATTGGAATTTTCATTGACATCGTCAAATAATATATCTTTCGACTTCAATAAAGATATTCTGCATATCAATACGGATACCAGCTATCAAGATTTAATCAGGGATTGTAACATAAACAGCCAACCAATTCAACTTTATGAAACAGCGTTTATAGTCGATGAACAAATTACAAACAATACAAACCCTGCTAACATTGGTTTAGAAAAAAAAAATAAAAACATGTAAGTTGATCATTTCAATTGTAATAAACAGTGATGCAACTTATTATTCGTACACCGTCAAACATTTTTATTTTTTTGATCACACATTTTAAAGGTATTTTTATTTAATTAAAAGAATAAAAATGTTTGATTGTTTTTCTATTGCGACTCAGCCTTTTGTATTATACATACATCAATCCTCTCTTTTTTCTTCATTTCGTTGACGTAAAAAGCTGGCGAGTGGCACAGACAAATGCAAATTGAAATAGAATGACATTTTGTTCTACATAGCTAGCTGGGATCGCATTAGAAAATACGATTTCTAATTAACGAAACAGTGTTGAAATTCAGTGTTAGTAAAAGAGAGAATAAGCTCGCTTCTCGCCTTTTGTGGAAAATCCCAACACACGTTTAGATCGTAAATTTTACTTTTGAATTTTAACCCGATTTTAAATGATGTGAGTAAATTTCACTGTTTTTAAGAATATTAGTACTCGAATACGATTTCGGTTATGATGGAAATTGGACTAAAATTCAAGGAGAGTAAGTAAAAACAAAGTAAAAGCACAGATAAACCAGATCAACCAGCAAGAACAAATTATTGAAAAAAAAATAAATAAATAAATAAACGGCGCTAGTTTATATAGAACTATTTCTACTGGCACCCCACAATCTAAAACATTTCGTGCATTATGGGGTGCCAGTTTGTGTTTCATTAGTAAGCCACGTTTTCAATGAATTAGTACTATTTGTTCGTCTGATTATATTTGTTTGTGGTAAAAGTAAAATTCACGCTTTTTACCTAGGTAAATACCGAAAAAAGTGAAGGTTTAAAATTATCCAAATTTATTTACTTTTTCAAAATTATTAAACTTTAGAGAAAAAAAGGAAAACCCAAAGCCACAACCATCCTCATTGTATCAAGGGCATGCAACGGCAGCAATACCAGCGGCAGAAGGTTCCACTACTCGCAATTTATCAAATTAAATAATAAATTAATTTAAGTTAGGAATTTTTAGAACCTTTTTTTATTTTATTTTTTTATTTTTATAAATCTATCATATATTAACTTTTTAATAAAAAACTCAACTTTCGCCAATATAGTATTCCATCATTATCAAGGGTAAAATTTGTGCTCTATAAATTGTATCGTTAATGACGGAACACACCATCGAAACGTTCAGCTTTTTATTAAATATTATTGAAATAAGCTATAAATCAATTTCGCCAAAGAATTGGAATATTTTTTCTGGAGAATATTGAAACAATTTGAAATAATCGAGCCAAAATATGTAAATGTGATAGTTTTTCATTATTTAAATTTTTTAACAATGAAATTTTTTGTGTAATTATAATTTTTTCCTTTTTACATAAATAAAATATTTATTAATTAAACATTCTGTTTTTATATTTAATTAGTAATTTTATTACTAAAAAAACAATCTCCCCTCCATGGTTAAAATGTGGTTAAAAAAAAACTATTTAGTTTAATTTTAACTGAAAAATCCTGGTTTTATTTTGGTTAAACAAGTGTAAATGTCTAACCGATACGTTAAAGAACGGCTTCTTGACAGTTTTTCAAAAACCATAAAATGGTATATTATGGTTTATAAATGATTTATTTTAAACTTATTCGTTAAAATTAAGTTAAAAATTAACAGTTAATGTACAGTTAGTTATTGACTAAAGTTAAATAAAAACTGGACAAATACGGTTAATAGAACGATATATAAGCGTATTCTCAACCTTAAAAAAACCATTTTAAAACTTAACCCAGATTATAGCTAAGGTTCAATAACGGTTTATAAGCTAATTTCCAACTAAAAATTGTTACTCGGGTATAATCTTGACAGTTTTTGCATTGAGGTATTAGTCGAGTGACCTTTCTCGGTGTTTCTATTTTAACTCTGAGGTTAAGGATAGCCTTAATATTATAAATACTTTCTATTTTTTCTTGGTTGTCGAATGTTAGCATAAAAAGTGGGAGACCTCTTCTATTGATTTCAACATTTCCCTCCTTGTTATCTCTTCTCTCTTTTCTAATGATGTTGACTGCATCAACTATTTTCAGGCCTTTGCTTTGCAGGTCCTTAATGATTTCATCTTTTGAGCAAGTTGGGTGTAGTCCTCTTGCCATTACTTTAATTGATCGATCATTTTTATCCTCGTAGGTGTACCACTGGATACCATCAGCATTTAGTTTGTTAGCTAGAGCTTTATAGTCTTCAGGCTCTGTTGTATTTATTTTCCAGATATTATTATTGAGCGATATTACTTTGTAGTCGTTTCGTACTACTTCTTTCATCAATTTCTGAATACTACCGTGATTTGATATTCCTAGAATATTGATCGGGGGTGGAACATGTTTCTTCTTTTCTGGCTCATGCACTTTTGGTGCAGTAATTGCATTGGTAGTTTTAGAGTGAATTTGAATTGGTACAACTTCTGGTGATGATTCAGCTTTCCTCTTAATTGGGTTGGATTCTTTTCTTGGTTTCTTATTTGCTCTTCTGGCTCTCTGTAGTATCCAATTTGTTTCTCTTTCAAGCTCATCTTCATCAGTGTGATATTCTTCTTGTTCTCTGAGTACTTGAAATTGGTTGTTCATTAATGCTGAGTTTCCTGCGTTGTTATTTCTATTTAGTGTTTCCTTTAGCATAATGTTTTCTTTCTTTAGCACGACAACTTCATTGTTTAGCTGCGCGATTAACTTTTCCATTTGCTCAAATTTATTTATTAAATCCGCGTTGTTTATTGTGTCTGTTTGTCTTTCACCAAAGGGCCATAAATTTATGTTTTGTGCCGTGCTTCCAGTAGTACTAGGAAAAGGGTCAGCCTGGTTGCCTACCGACAATTTCCCTTGCAATGTCGTGTTGAATCCTCCAGAATCCGCGGAGCAGCCCGGTAAACCGGGGCGGGATTTAGAATCTAAGTTCTGACCCACCTGGAGTACATTATTGTTTACACCCGACATTTCATCTTTTTGTTGATCTGCTATACTGTTTCTCTACTACGTAGGGATTGGATACCACAACCGTTCGATCTACAGCACATTGCCCAGGATGCGCCACGATGAGGCTGTCAACAAGCACCCCATTTACATCTTAGTACATCTTAGTACAATAAATTAAGTTTGTATTTACAACTGATTCTTCATTTACTATTTGATTTTTCTGGATTTATTTCTGGAAATTAAGAATTGACTCAACTATCAATAGTTATGGTTTCCTTTTCCTATAAATCACTTGATTACGTTAGGTGTAGATTTAAAAAAAATATTTAAAATAGAAGTGAAAAGAGATACCTACTATCTACAATGAATATTGAATAACTAATCATTCGATTCTACTAAATGCTGCTTCCTAGCCTCACTGATTCACAAATTGATCATACCTTTAGCCTAACCTATAAGCGCTTTATTAACCTTAATTTAAACTTTGTAAAGAAATATAATCAAATATAAATTTATTTAATAATAATGACGATTATAGTAATCTTTTTTAAATACTGCTTATTTATCCAAACTTGAAAACCAATTTAAATTTAAATTTATATCCCTGTGACCAATTAAAATTAATATCTCTGCATCACTTAGATTTATTAATTGTTAATTTCGCACTTCTTAAACACTAAAATTTGCCGGCCGCTTCTGAAATTTAATATAACTCACACAACTATAACCGCTGCTGCTTCCCGCTCTAAACTACTTATATAGTTTTAATCTAGCCAAATAAATTAATTATAATACAATATACAATAGTAATTAGATGTTTACTGCGGATAAAAGTCATGTAAGGTAACATAAGAATATATTTTGAGACCCAACCAAAAATTGTAGATCTATTTGGTTCATATAGATTGATTGATTTGTATACTCGGCCCCGCCTAACCAAGTAATCCTGCATTAAAACGCGATATTTCAAAACGCGATATTTCAAAATGCGATATGGTACAAAACGCGATATTTCAAAATGCGATATGGTACAAAACGCGATATTTTAAAATTAAAATTTTGAAATAATAATAATTATTAATCTTCCTTCATTTAATAAAATTTTTCTTCACCAAAATGATGAAATTGAAGATGTACGATCAGAACTAGGAAATATCGCGTTTTGTACCATATCGCGTTTTGTACCATATCGTGTTCTGTACCATATCGCGTTTTGAAACATCGCGTTTTGAAATATCGCGTTTTGTACCATATCGCATTTTGTACCATATCGCGTTTTGAAATATCGCGTTCCCTAAGTAATAGGAACTTTCAAAAATTTTAAAGTTAACTTCGAAACTACACTACATACGATAAGAGCAATTGAAGTTTAAAACGAGCAAAAACATTTATGGTTATCTTTCAAAGAATGTAAGGCCAGTTATTTTGTTAATTGAGGGGTGTGATGCTATGGCGGTGATATATCTCAATGAATCGCTTATAGAGGATGAATTGAGGCAATTTCAGTTGAGGCCGCAAATACTTAACGAAAGATTCAGTTTGCCGATTTTGTTCAAGGCTGTTCATTGAACAAACTGGTTTTTGGGATTGTATTAAACTTTATAGTCCAAAAATTGATTATTCGATTGATGTAAATATGAAATACTGTCTTCGAGAAACTTAAAGGAAAATGAAAAAGGATGCAAGTTTATAGTACTTTATTTATTTGTATCTTAATATCATGATTAGGAAACGAAAATGAAGTACAGGTGGCTGAGTTTATTCTATCCAAATTATGTTGTGGTTACTTTTTCTCCGTCTTGGGTTTCCAATAGGTCACTGGAATCGGATTCGTGAAGAGTATGCATTTCTTCAGCTGCCTTTGGTCCTTTTGGTTATGGTTTCTACCACGTAATATGCGTTGGGAGCTGAACTTATTTATGCTGAATAAGGCTAGAATTTTTAGAAAAAATAGCTCATGCTGCCTAAATCGGCGACGGTTTACATGAGTGACTGCGGCCGTTTTCCAACCATAAGTAATAATGGATAAAATTGTTTTGTTGTACATGATTGTCCTGAAAGGTACTTTCTATTTCTAAATAAAAAGTCGCATCTGCCGAGCGATGCCGATTGCCAGACGACACCAAATTCGCATGGTATAACCTAAAGTCTTTGAACCTCAGGTCAGATGAGAGTGGTACATTTGTGGAGGTTGATCTGTAAATGAGCAAATCCCAGAGCTTGAATTAATTCCTTAAGAACAGACTCAATAGTGGTGAGATTTCGGATGATGAGAAATATGTCATCGGCCTAAGCAAGGACGAGCGGCAGCTGCAGATTCTTGCGGTGTTCCCGTTTCAGTTCAGGAAACTAATCGGCAACTGTTATGAGTATTTCATTAAGTAGGAAGTTAAAAATGCTGGGCGAGAGTGGGCACTGTCTGTTATATTAACATATTAACTAAAAATCACTGATTTAAGTGACTAAATAAATTTTCAGAAAATCGCTGAAATATCTTTTTCATTAATAAACTTTCATCCGCTATAAAATTTATATTTTGGTGATCTCACAAATATTTAATAATGTTTTCCCGGGTAACACCGGATTTACCAGCTAGTTAGCATATTTTTTGCGAAATTTTACGTATCACAGTTAAGAAAACACTGTTATTTCATAGTTTTAAGTTTTCACTTTTGTCGGTAGACTCCCTGAATGATTGCCTATTTTTTTAATTTGATAATTGATGAAGGAATAAGAAAACATGCAAAAAGTTTAATATTTCACTAAAATTTACGACGTTGTTTAAATGTTGTAGACGTGTCGTAAATCATTTGGATTTGATCGTTATTTCATTTCACCTACCACACCAATTTTGTAACCGCTTATTCGTTCATCATAAAAAAGGTATAGTGGCACTTGTTACTTATCAATAATCCAAATGGAAAAAAAAAAAAAATTAACGGGAATTCGGCTAAATATCCTTAAGGATTCTCCTTCAAAAACTGATGTCAATATAAATAATAAGTAATCAAAATAAAATAAAAAACCGAAGATTGCTTTTTTTGGGGGGTTTTATATTCATATTCAAATGAGGTTAATCTCTCATATAGATCGGATCGGAGGGAGCAAGCGGGGTACAAATTTGAAAATTTTGTATGGTACTAATTTTTCTATTTCAATTTTCCCAAGTCACAATGGGATATTTAACCATCGAAAATTTATAAACCAATATACATATAAAATTGTTAACACATTGGCTGTCACGACTCTTAAATTAGGTTGTATGTAGCTCATTTATATGTAACCGCCACAATGATATTGTCGAAAGCAAATGAAAGTAAAATTACAACCATAAATGACAGTAGTTAGGGTTTCCTCATCATTATACATATATACAAGACATGAAAATTCAAGAGAATGAGGTGTCTGTGTGGATGTGTTTTCGGAAAAATAATAAAATAAATAATAATTTTGTCTTGAACATCCCTTGTCAAAATATATTATAAAAAAAAAAATGAAAATGAATAAACATAAATTTTTTTCTTAATTTTATCCGAGAAAAACAAAAACAAAAAGGAAAACGGAAAAATATCAATTTTGCAAAGTAATTTTTTTTTATTTTTCGTGTTTTTGTCGAAGAACTCAACATGAAAACCATCAAAATTTTCGCTCCTGTTTTGACATCACATTTCCATAATGATATAGTATACAGTAGTTTTTCCGTTTTTCGTTTCGGTTGCTGGCTGCGGGGATATGTGCGGTATAGGAGATTGGGTAGGGTTTGTTTGTTTTTATATCACACATACAAGACAATTTTTTTTAATTTTTATTTTTTATTTGTGTAACGAGTAAGGAGTTGATGGAAGCTTTTATGAATGAAATTTTGGGTATTTTGTTAGTTTGCTTGTTTTTTTTTTTATTTTTTTTTTGGTTCGGTTTTTTTATAAATTTGGAGATGTATCATTGGAAAATTTATGAATTAATTTCAAAATGTCACGTTCCTGTTTGGGAGGTGATTCATTTGATGTCTTTTTTGTATTTTTTGCTCAGTTTGCCTTTCTTCGTGGTGCGTATACGATTAAAATTAATTAGTTTGGGGACATTGGTCCAGTGCTTAAAAGTAAAATACAAGATGTATCTAGTATCTTTACCTTTCACATTATTTTTACAAATGTATAGGACAAAATATTTAGTCTGAACTGCACCTAATGAATTTTTATTGTTATACCTTTGTCTGCTATATGCCGAAATTAAAGTATAAATTATCGAAGAAAATAAAACAAAGACGTTCTTACTGGTAAGTGATAATGTTCATTTCTTATGTGTTTTAGCACGATCAGATAAAGTGATAAGTCTATGTCTATAGTCGATAGAAGTTTTAATTGGATGCAACCTCGTTATATTTTTATAATTAGGTTTTTAGATTTAAATTGGGCACACAATTTGATGATTATGTTAAGTTTCACCATAAGCCAAAAAACACTGAGACTCCTCACTTAGCGCAAAAATGCAAGTTAAAACACTAACTGTATAATAAATTACACGGAGAACGGGTTTATTTAGATTTCATTTGATAATGTGTGCAACAAAAAATGTTACGGGTCATCCATATATTACGTAACGCACTAAAACGGGAGGGGGGGGGGGGGTCTTTGATTTTGTTCAAAGTGTTATAAGGAGGGACCAGGGAGTTTAAGTTTGTGTGATGTAATGAATTTTAAGTTAACTGAAAATTCTACTCCATCTATCTTTGAACACATGAAAATGAAAGTAGACAACAAAAATCACCGTGCCAATCATATTTTGCTAATCATATTCCAATCTTTCATTCTCTTCTTTCTTTTAAATTTATACCGTTAAAAATAATAAAAAAATAAGTTCTAAATTAAAGTTTTATTAGAATTTAAGCAGAACCATCTTGATATGAATAGAGCCGGCATGTGGAAAATGAACTTAAAATAAGGGATATAGAAACACTAAAAATTCATTTATTTTCATAGTGTTTATATGAAAAAACTCGATTTCGATTGACGATAAAATATGAATTAAAAGTTAAACCCAGTTAAATAATTTTTTAAGTAATCGCTAACAAACAACTCAATGTCTTACTCATTTAAGACACAGATTCTCAAATTTCCCTATTTTCCAGCAATAATCAAAAGAAAATAAGGCAAATTAAATTAAAAAACATTCTACAACAACAACAATGTGTATTAAAAAGAGAAAATTCAGTTTAATGTCGTTATCATTTGTCCACATCTAAACCCAATGGTAAGAAAAAAGACAACACGCCTTCGCTCAACAATCAAAATTTAAAAAAAAATCAAAAAGAGCCAAACAGAATAAATTAAATCAATACAATGAGTGCGAAAAAAACAAAACATCAAAACAATCTAGCATGCTTTGCAAATTCAAAATAACTATAGAAACATATTCGAATTCAAATTGGAATGGAGGCAATGAAAGAGATGATTATTGTTTTGTTTATAAATTTCTAGTTATGTTGGTGACGTATACATTACAAAAACAACAATATTTTAAATTTCAAAAGTACCTTATTTTTCATGACGATTTTCACTAAGAAATAAACATTTTCAAGACTCGATTTTTCAATCAAATAATATTACATGTTTCATGAACATTTTCATATAAAAACAAAACAAAAGCTCATATTTCTAATATACTAAATCTGTCAATGAAAATAAGCGTTTTCCCATATAGTTTCATGGTAAAGAAAAAATTGTTTGTACCTTATTTTAAGCTTAGTAAAAAATACAGTCGATACTGGAGGCTCTTATTTATACAGTAGGCTCTGATTTAAGTTAGTTGCAATAAAAAAAGTTCTGGAAACGTATCAAATTTGATTTTTATATCATTGAAAACTTACCAACACACGTGCGGCGGATTCCAAAAAAGTTGGCAAGAAGTGAAGTATCTAAAAATCGGCCCCAGGGTTTTTTTGGGTCGCTGATTACGAATCGGAAGTCAGAGTTGCAAAATTTAGCCCCTTCATCCGCTATTAACAACCCCTATTCGTAAAACAGTCTGTATATCATGTCACTATCATGATGTATATCATTTTCATGATTGTTTCGGTCGTTGATTACGAATCTGAAGTCAGAGTACCAAAATTAAATAATAAAAACGAATTATGCGCAAAGCGCAATAATAACCGTATTTCTTAGACAAAGCATGGTATAAACACATATAGTACTACCACCGTAGCTTCACCGGTGAAGTGTTAGATGGCGATACCGATATCGTTTTTAATTTTTCAACAAATTTTTATTTTCAAATTCGCCTAAATGTGATCTATTAATTCTAATCTTTGATTGTAGTTGGCGTCGAAATTTTCTTTTTCGTTCAACCAACGCAAAAACCATATTTCTTTCCTTTGTTCGCGGATTATTTAAAAAAAAAAAAAAAAATATAAAATCGTAATATTTTAACAATGAACAAAACAAATACAGCCATAATGAAAGAATGAAAAATAAAAATATTTTCACAGCCATTATTTTGTTGTAAAGAAAACCGGTTTTAATATTATTTTTGGTTAAACATTTTTATTCAAATTCGGTTTCTCTGTTTCGTTTTGTTAACAGAATGAATGACATTTATTGATTTTGCACGTTAAATTAAAATTGATTTTAAATGATGGCTGTTAACATGTTAGAAGCAACAAAAAAATTGGTTCATCGAAATACAATATGTACATGGGGCATTTGCATTTAAATCTCACATGTTTTTGTCCCCAAGGATTTTTATAATGAATTCGATTTTTTTTCTAAATATTACACAGATAATTTTTAAAGAGTATAAGTTTACTTATTGATCATAATACAGAAATTTATGAAAATGTATTTTTTTAAATTATTTTGAACTTTTATCGTCATGAACGTTACTTTACTTATTTTAGATAAATTGTGAAATTCAAAAACATAAATTTAATTTACCGACGATTATTCACATTGGTGATAGAGGTCTACTTCCAAATGGTATACATATTAATCTTTTGTATTTTCAAATTAATAATTTTAAAAATAACGTAATAACGTATTTTTAAGTAACGTTCATAAAATAGCACAAAATATTAATAAAAAAAAAATGCAAAACCCAAATCTGCTCACGCCCAGATTTAAAAGAAAAAGAAATATGATTCAAAAATTATAGGTACTTTAATTTTTTTTAATTCGTTTATTATAAGCATGAAACTTGAATACTTTGAAATGTGAGATTTGTACGTGAGGACGTATGGTATCTAAACCCGACAATATTTTTCTACAAGGAAATTTTTTTTCGTTGCGTTGATCAAATGCATTGTTTTATTATTTGTAACGTCAACACAAAATGAAATATTTCATTTGCATTTTTTTTTCGCCGTTCCAACAAAGGGTTTGAACCACAACAACAAATAAATACCTTTGTAAGCAAACAAAATAAAAAATATACGAGAAATGAGAATCTGGCGCGAAATTCTTTTATTTTGGCGATCGGATGATTTTTTATGACGGCGGTCATAAAAATTTGCGATGTTTTTTTTTTATGGGGTGATCGAGGAGATTCGGAGACAAATTTTAAAAAATAATTCAGTCTGGTGTAAATTTTTAAATAACTCGGTCGTTTTAAGAATATTAAGTTAAGTCGGAATCATAGTTTTTAGTCTAAGTTTAATCGTGAATAAAGTTAAAGTTAATCGGTCAGTGGTTTTTTTTTTTATTCGAGAAAACTCAAAGAAAGATAATAGTTTTCTAAAATAATCGGACTCCTGATAATAAATTCTAAAAGTGCTCAGTATTCAAGTGAAATAATGTTATAATTTAGTTTCACAAACTATATATTGCTATAGTGGAACTTAAATTAGTTTTACAGTGTTAAGTTACACTTAATTATTTAAAATAAAAAAAAAACAGTAATTTGGATTCATAATTTGTATAGCAAATTATAGAAAATTCGGTAAGTATGTATACCGAATATAATCGGTTAGCTTAAGTCAAGTAGTGTTAAGTACAGTTATTTTCTTGTTCTTGAGATGGAAAAAAAATGTAATTAAGACAATTATATTATGTGCTAGTTATAAGTATAAACTATAAAATTACTAAAAGTACAGTGTGATGTTGTTAAATGTACTCAAGATTTAAGATTAAGTGATAACGTGATAAATATTCTATAAAACTTGTGCCAATTTAACGGACACAATATTTATTGTAACAACTAATCCAAAGTGTTGTAAAACAAACAAAAATAAGAAAAAACAACGGTTTGTTTTTCTAGAATCTACCTTATTCTAGATTATAAAGTGTATCCAATCAATGAATTAATACACACACTCAAAATAAATCAAATTAATAAATTAAAGATATTTTGGTATGGCTAGTGAATTTATGCCCATAATACAGACTCTCAAAGTATCGAATTTATTGCGAATAGTATAATTTGTGTAATAATAAGTCTATATAATAAAAGTTCTAATAATTAATATATCATAAATCCTAACTTAATAATAATAAAGACATATAAATCACACCACAATAATTCATGAAAATAAATAATACTTATATCAATAAAACAAAATTACGGTCATTGACCTTTATGATAAAACAAAATTAATTTTCATTGATTGCATAAAAGATCGATGTAATTACAACCATAAAATCGATTCTACTGCTAATTAATTCTTCATTGCTGGTGGATTCATATTTCATTCAAACGGATATAATACCATCACTACCATTGTTAAAGAACATAACCTAAAAAAAAAGAAACAAACAAATCATTATAATGTATTATTATTATTATTGGTAAATGTATTTGAATTCAAACTTATCTTCAAACTATTGTTAAAATAATCGCCAAATTTAGCAGCGCACAAATGTATTTTTTAATTTTTTGTTTAATTTATTTGTTATTATTTCATTTTAATTTTTGTAATAACTAATAATAACAAATACGGCACGTCACTGTCGCATGTCAATTAAAAACACAATTGCATACATTTGGGCGAAGTATCTGATATAAAATAAGTACTAGATTATATTCAGCAAAATGATCTATTTCATTACGCGGGATTTAACAATTGCTATATATATTTAAAAACCGCGAATCGCGAACGATACCACGAAAAGAAAAGGGGAAATCTGATCAAGTTCGGCGATTTGGTGAATTTTATAGCTTAAATCAGTCTCTTTTTTTTGCGACAGAGAAGCGAATAACATCAGACCATTTTTGCGAATATAAAACAATTTTTGGCGAATATTTAAAGAGAGTAAGAATTTTCTTTATATTAAAAAAAATTATTTCAAATAATTATATATAAAATTTATAAAAATAAATTGAACTTTATTATAAAAAAAAATAAGTTGTAAATTAAAAAATATTAAATTATATTGTGAATTAAGACTATAAATAGAATTTTCATTGTTTTATTTTTAAAAAAATGTCACATGGTCCTTCGAGCCGGATGAAATTAGCATCCGCCATTTAAAAACAATTTTTTTTTGCGAACTTAAATAATCCAGTGATTAAGTGATTTGATAAAAATATATAATATATATTTATTTAAAAAAAAAAAAATACAAGAGACACGGTTTAATAAATAGTGCTTATATAAATATTAACATAGTGATTCAGAAACAATTTTTAAATTTATAGTCGTGTTGTGTTGATGCGCCGAGCTTTAAAAGCCAAAAGTGAAATAAAAAAGTTATTAAATAATTCGGGTTTTATTCACGCATCTTCAAAATGGCAGACACTCGATCGCTTGAAAGGAAACTTAAGCGGATTTCGCTTATCGAAGCTTTCGCCAAAGGCGATCTTTCTAAAGAACCAATAGAACGAATTAAAGCTCAAATTAAGCTTCTTGCTGAAGAATGGGAGTATTATCGAGCGGTCGAGAATAATTACAAGGACACCAAAGAAGTTATTGAACTGCAAGAGGCTTTCGAAGAAAAATATTTTGCGATCAAGGGGAAACTTATGCAGGCAGAAATAGCATCAGATAAATACGAACAGCACAGTAATCTTGACACCAGCTTACAAGAATTAGTGGCGAACCAACGATCGTTCATAAATGAGGTATCTAGCTTAAATAATAAAAGCGATAGTGAAGTCCGTTTACCGCGTGTGAATGTACCCTTTTTCTCCGGAATATATTCTGAGTTTGCTTCGTTCCGCGATTTATTCGAAGCATCAATCAACAGCAATCTCAAGATTTCGAAGGTACATAAGCTGCAATATTTAAAGGGACTATTGAGAGATGAAGCCGCTGCATTAATTCGTCACATTCCTATAACTGAAGCAAACTACGATGAGGCATGGGAAATTATAAAACAGCGTTATGATAAAAAAAAACACGTGATTGCTATGTTGCTAAAACAATTTATGGATCAACCATCAATTACACAGGCATCCGCCAAGGCTCTCCACCGTTTGCGCGATGTATCAGACGAGGTGTTACGAGGACTAAAGGTTATGGGTGAAAAGGCGGAATCTCGCGACCCGTGGTTGATCCATATATTGGTGAGCAAATTGGATTCAACTACCAAACACGATTGGGCTCAACATAGCTTTGGGATTGAATTACCAACAATAAAGAATTTTTTTTGAATTTCTTAATAAACAAAGCGACACCCTAGAAAGTTGTGAGCCTCCAAAACGCAATGCAAGTCGACAGATGCCAAGCTCAACCATAAAGGTGATGCATACGGATACGCAGTCAGTAAGTTGCTTAAAATGTGGAAAGGATCACTACCTACGTAATTGCGAAGAGTTTCTCGCGCTTTCAATAAACGATAGAAGAAGTTTCGTAGCAGAAAATAAGCTGTGCTTTATTTGCATGTTTAGCAACCATCAATCACATAATTGCCGTTCTAGATACAGATGTGGTATCTGCAAAGCTAAACACCATACAACACTTCACAAGGATATTCAAAAGGTACCAGCAAGCACGAATTTAAGCACGGAAGTAATCCCCATCGCAACAGAATCCCGAGAAGCAAATACCGATTATGTCAACGTTGCGCATACCACCACAACTAAGCGATTCACTGCTCTATTGCCAACAGCTATTGTTCGGATTCGAGATTCATCAAATCAATATCAAAGATGTCGAGTTTTATTGGATTCAGGAGCGCAGGCGTCATTTATTACCGAATCATGCGCTCAGCGAATTGGATTGCCGCGCAAAAATGCAAAGGTATTAATAAAAGGACTCACACCTGGAACTGAATCGACGAAAAAAATGATGTCAGTTAAAGTTGTATCACTGTATAAGGAAACCGAAGCAATGGATATCGATGTTCTGATTCTATCAAAATTAACTAATTTCTTACCTACCGTTGAAATTAAATCGGTGAATTTGACTAAAATTAAAGAATTACCATTGGCTGACCCACATTTCAATAGGCCCGGTGTTGTCGACATGATCATCGGAGCAGATCGTTTTTTCAGCGTGCTGCGAGAAGGAAGGGTAGACAATTTAGAAGACAGTCTAATAGCGCAAAATTCAATATTTGGCTGGCTTTTATCAGGTGAAACTGCTGAGTGCACAACACAATCTAACAGTCTTGGCGTTCATGTTGGTATAAACGTAGATGAGACGCTCAGGGAATTCTGGGAGATAGAAGAAATTCCGATGTGCAATCCATTTTCCAAAGAAGAAACAGAATGTGAGCAACACTTCAAAATAAATTTTACACGTCATGTTAATGGAAAATATATAGTGAAACTACCATTCAAGCAAGAACATCAACCATTAGGCAATTCACTAAATATAGCCAAAAAGCGATTTTTGAATTTAGAGAGAAGATTAGACCGTGAACCTCAATTGAAGTTAGATTATAGCAACATCATCCGTGAATATATCACATTGGGACATTTAAGCGAAATGCCAAACGAACTTGCAGCCGATACAGAAGAGAAACACTATTAT
The DNA here is from genome assembly GCA_963556165.1 of Tipula helvola. Classification (NCBI taxonomy): domain Eukaryota; kingdom Metazoa; phylum Arthropoda; class Insecta; order Diptera; family Tipulidae; genus Tipula; species Tipula helvola. The sequence continues at coordinate 185,831,866 of OY744481.1, read as the reverse complement.
TTGCCACATCATGCAGTAACGAAAGATGAGAGTACCACAACAAAACTCCGTGTCGTGTTCGATGGCTCAAGTAAAACTACCAACGGAAATTCGATCAACGATTTACTTATGGTCGGTCCGACCATTCAGCCAACACTATGGACAACATTGTTAAAATTTCGGTACAACAAGATCGCATTTACGGCTGACATCGAAAAAATGTATAGGCAAGTTATGGTAGCCGAAGAAGATCAAGAATTTCAGCGAATTCTGTGGCGAGAAAAGGCAAATCAACCTATAGTTCATTACAAATTTACCACTGTCACATTCGGAATGGCCAGTTCGGCATTTTTAGCCATCCGATCTTTACAACAGGTTGTATTTGATTTTCAGCAGAAATTTCCCTTGATCACTGAAGAAATTTTAAACAAATTTTATATAGACGATTATCTGTCAGGCGCAGACACCGTAGAGGAAGCCAAGTATCTAAAGGAAATTTTAGCTGATACCCTACGACAACGGGGATTTAATTTGCGAAAATGGAAAGCCAACGCGAAGGATCTACAAGATCAACCGATTAAAGCGGAAGATTCACTGGTTTCTATTGAAGAAGCGCGTTCCACAATCAAAATATTAGGTCTTCAATGGAATTCCGAAGAGGATCAATTGCCTTTTAAGGTCAACCTACCTGAGGAAACCAATCCGACAAAGCGAACTTTAATATCGAACGCTTCCAAAGTTTTCGATCCACTCGGATTGCTATCGCCATCTATTATAATGGCAAAAATTCTATACCAAAAATTATGGCTGAGAAAACTGGAATGGGACGATGAGCTACCGGCTGATATCATGATAGTGTGGAATCAATTAAAAAATAAACTACCGCAATTCGAACGCTTAAAAATAAGGCGACATATAAATAGGAATGGGATGCAAATCCATGGATTTTGCGACGCGAGCGAACGAGCCTACGCAGCAGTCATATATAGCCGATTCAAAGATGAGAATGGAGCGATGCGAACAGAGCTAATCACATCAAAAACCAAGGTTGCTCCCATCAAGGAAATATCCCTGCCAACATTGGAATTGTGTGGTGCACATCTTCTTGCCAAATTGATAGCAGAAGTGAGGAAAAATCTATCCAAAGATGTACCCGTATATAGTTGGACCGACTCAACTATTGTGCTGGCATGGTTATCCGACCACCCTACCAAATGGAAGACTTTTGTGGCCAATCGGGTGTCTCAAATACAGGAATTGGTACCTAGAAGCCACTGGAACCACGTCAAGTCCGAGAGTAATCCAGCCGATTATGCGTCAAGAGGAGTGATGCCTTCAAAATTGTTGCCACTCTCTCAATGGTGGCATGGACCATCGTGGCTAATTGAAGCAGAAAAATCTTGGCCAATCACGAAAACCGAGGTTTACTATGATGACACCATTTGCGAGATAAAAAAGAAACAACAGAGTTCTCTACAATTGTTTTACACACTACACAGTCAAAGCGAGGAAGACGAAATCTTTGAACGCATATTAAGCAGGGGGGCTATTATGAAATTTTTCGATTACGAATTTTTACGATATCGAAAAAATTCGATCCACCGCGGATTTACCCTATTATGAAACTTGGTTTATCGAATTTGTAGTATTGTGCATATAAATTAATAATAATAATTCTACAAACATTTAAATATTATTTAATTTATTTAAAATTAAATTTATCATTTACAAAAAATCTATTTAGATACCATAAAAAACACAAAATACCATCAATCTTACAAAATTCGCCAACTAAATAGCAGTCGAATTTTGCCACGTGCGTTCGAAATAATTCGCTGCGAATTTCTTTTTTCATTTCATAATAGGGCGGATTTTTTCGATATCGTAAAAATCCGAAATCGAAAAATTTCATAATAGGCCTCCAGAACATTTTCGTTTAGTAAAGCAATTCGAATTTTAAGCTTTATTTATCGTTTCTTTGAAAATGCGAGAAAAATTAAAGAAGCCCGTCAAAGCACAGCAATAACCATAAAAGAGATGACTCGAGCGACTGAAAAACTAATTAAATGGGTACAACATAAAGAGTACTCAAGCGAAATAAAAGTACTAAATAGAAACCAACCACTATCTAAGAACAACAAATTGTCCTCTCTAACGCCTTTCTTGGATTCGAATGGTTTATTGCGTGTTGGTGGGAGACTGGATAATTCAATAAATTATTCATATAATTTTAAACACCCGATCATTCTGCCCAAATCCCATATCCTGAGTAGAATGATAATCTCCTTCTTCCATAAAAAATATCTGTATCCTGGCCCATCACATACATCCCATCTTATCCGTCAAAATTATTGGATCGTGAGCGGCAGAGCAACTATAAGGGATGCAATCCGAAAGTGCATCCAATGTTTCAAAAATAGAGCAAGAACCACCAAGCAGCTTATGGGAAACTTACCTTCGGTTCGGATAACACCAGCGAGACCTTTTTCGAACTGTGGTATAGATTATGCTGGACCTATAGTTTTAGCCAGCAAGAGAAGCCGTGGCGCAAAAACGGTAAAGGGATATATTGTAATTTTTGTATGCATGGTTACCAAAGCGATACATATCGAAGCTGTCACTGATCTAACTACCGACGCCTTCCTAGCAGCGTTGAAGCGATTCTCAGCGAGAAGGAATGTTCCAAGCGATATCTATTCAGATAACGGAACTAATTTTATTGGTGCCAACAGGAGGCTGAAAGAGGTATATCAATTTAATAATTCCAAAATAAATGATTGTATTATTACAGAATTTTGTGCACAAAATCAAATAAATTGGCATCATATACCTCCTTCTGCCCCCATTTCGGCGGATTGTGGGAATCAGCGGTGAAATCCGTCAAAACTCATCTCAACCGAGTTACTGGCAACTGTCATCTTACATTTGAAGAAATGGCTACGTTACTATGCCAAATTGAAGGTATACTGAACTCCCGGCCGCTTTGTCCAATATCCGAGGATGATGAGTCTTTTGAAGCGTTAACTCCGGCTCATTTTTTAACGGGATCGTCCATCGCATCTGTACCCGAACACGATTTAGGTGATATAGCATCGTCTCGTTTAAATAGATGGCAGCAAGTGGAACAGAGGGCCCAAAGTTTCTGGAAACGGTTCCATAAAGATTACTTGAACAAACTACAGCAAAGGAATAAATGGAAAAACAAAGAAGAAAACATCAAAATTGGCGAATTGGTCTTAATCAAAGAGGATAATTTACCTTCATGTAAATGGGCGATGGGGATAATAACTGAAGTTCATCCAGATGAAAAGGGATTAATTCGAGTCGTCACAATTAAAACTGCATCAAACGTTATAAAAATGCCAATTACTAAAATCTGCAAACTTCCCATGGATTAATTCTTCGGTGTACGAAATGATCATATTCGTCAACGGGCTGGACTATGTTAAAGAGCATAACCTAAAACAAAAGAAACAAACAAATCATTATAATGTATTATTATTATTATTGGTAAATGTATTTGAATTCAAACTTATCTTCAAACTATTGTTAAAATAATCGCCAAATTTAGCAGCGCACAAATGTATTTTTTAATTTTTTGTTTAATTTATTTGTTGTTGTTGTTGTTGTTGTTATTTTCATTTGCTCAGGTCGACTAGCACAAGTAGCTGTATATGACCAATAAATGTATATAGTGGTGGAAATAATTATATAATTAGGTTATAAGTTATAGGTTATAATTAATGTTTTTTATGAAATTACACAGTATTTTATAATTGTTTATATTACAGGATTTTAGTATGTCTATTAATTTATGATTTCTTATTAATGGAAATTTAGATCTTATATTGTTATATTTAGAGCATTTACTTATGATATGTATGTTTATTATCTTCTATTAAATTACATTTATCACATAAATTATTAATTTCAAAACCCATAAGATGTTTAAATTTTTTATTAAAAGCGTGACCAGATCTTAATCTATTAATTAGTTTAATGTCATGAGAGTTCATATTAGTGTTCTTAAACCAAACATTATTTGGAGGAATGATGTTAATTTTTTTATTGTATTTTCCTTTAGAGATAGTCCAGTCGTTATATATATTATGCTATTCATTTGTTATTAATTTATCAATTATTAAAAAGGAGTCTTCTACAGTAATTAGGTTATCTATTGTATCCTGATTGTCACAAATCGCTTGTTTAGCCAACCTATCAGCAATTTCATTACCGTGTATTCCTGCGCATGACCAGGAATCCATTGTATAACAATATTGATATCATTGTGATTAGCAAAAATATTAATTATTTCATTTTCATAAAATTTATTTTTATTGAATTTTAAGGAACTAATAAGTGAGTCACAATTAATTTTTGAGTCTGTAAAAATGATAATATTACTTAATTTCTGATGTAATGATATTTCAATAGCCTTTTTAATAGCAATTAATTCTATTGTTTTAATAGAGGCAAAATTATTAAGTTTAAATTTGAAATTCATATTTAAATCTTTAAAGAAAATTCCAAAACCACCAGTGTCTGATATTAAAGAACCATCAGTAAATATATGACAATGATCTCTGTATTATTTGAAATTTGTAAAAAATTGGATTGAATAATAAAATTATTTTTAGGGAAATTATCAAGATCATTAAATTTATTATTAATTATAATATTATTATAGTTATACTTAGTATTAGAAACATTTATTTTTGAAGAAAATCATATTCTGAATATAGATCTCTAAATTTAGGAATACTATTATTATTGATAATATTTTCGTATATTATATTATTTTTATAAATATTTTTAGATATATAGTATAATGTATTCTTTTTGTTTTCAAGGTGAGCTGGAAGGGTATTTGATTCTGCTAGTATTGTAGAGATTGGGGTTGATTTAGTATATCCCAAGATAGTTCTTAAGTTTTTGTTAATTAATTGTTGCTTAATATTTAAAGAATTTTTAAATTTTAATGGGGTAATGATGTCAGCAAAACTAATTTTTGAATTAATTAAGGATTTGAATAAATTTATCAGAATTTGGGGGTGGGCACCTCCATTTTTATATGAAATCATTTTTAATAAATTTGATGAGTTAGAAATATCTTTATCTAATTTTTTGTAATGACTGAGTAATGATAATTTGTTATTAAAGCTAATACCTAAAAGTTTTATATCTTTGACTTCTTTTAAAATATGATTATTAATTTTGATGTTATAATTAGAAGGTATATTCTTGAATAAACGAATATAAGAAGTTTTTTCAATGTTAATACTAAGATTCAATTCTGATAACTCATTATTTAATTTTGTCATAACACGATTACAAAGATCGAAAGAAAGAGATTCATTAGGACTCTTTATCAGAATAGCAAGATCATCTGCAAATTGATAAATTGAGATGTTATTATTTTGAATATTATGAATATTAGATGTATAAATATTGAATAAAGTTGGGCTGAGACAAGAACCTTGTGGAATACCTTTATTTGTAACTTGTTTTATTGAATTCGTACCATTATTAAAAATTAAAGTTCTATTAGTTAAGTGTTGATATATCCAATTAATAATGTCATTTGGTGTTTTAAAACTTATCAATTTATTGATAAGTATATTTTTATCTACATTATCAAAAGCTTTTTTGATGTCTGTAGTAATGAGAATTATATTTTTTCTTTCTCTTTTATCCTTATGAATCTCGGAAAAAAGATTAACAAAATAGTCTGTTATGCTATATCCTTTTCTAAAACCAAAAGAGTTATCTGGGATAATATTATTGGTATTTAGGTGTGTTAATAAATCATTCAAAATCATTCTATCAAAAATTTTAGAAATTGAATTTTGTAAACAAATCGGTCTATAGCTATCAATAATTAGATCGTCTTTAAATGGCTTTTTAATAGAAATAACTTTGAATGTCTTCCAATTAGTTGGATAAATTTTACTATTGTAAATTTTATTTAGAAATTCAACAACAAAATTTAAAATATTTGGATTATTATCAATAATTATTTTGAGGAATTTAAAAGATAATTTATCACAACCTGGAGCAGACCTGGACTTATGTTTGAGGATATTAATAACAAAACCATTTACAAATTTATTATCAACAATGCCATCATCAACATCAATAGGAAATTTAATATTTTCAACAGAATATGGAAAATTATAATTAATAAATTCTTTAGCCATATCATAGTTTTCTAAAAGATTAAAAGAAATGGATTTTTTATTTCTGATTTTATTAATTTTATACCAAAGTTCTTTACTATTTATATCATTATTTAAATTATCAATAAAAGAAAACCAAGAATTTCTTTTAGCTTTTCTTATTTCTCTTTTTAAAATTGATGAAGATTTCAAAAGTTCAATGGCTGTGAATAAATTTTTATTTCTGTTATAAATTTTTTGTTTAATTAATTTAATCCTCCATAGTCTGTCAAGATGTGAATTCCACCAAGGTTTTGGAGTATTATTTTTATTTATAATTATTGATTTTGTGTTATTCAAAATTATATTGTTTATAATGTTTACAATGTTATTATTATTATCATTAAAAGAAATAATTTTATTAGTCTCATTAACAACTTCCGATCAATTTATAATATCTTTTTTAATATATATATTTAATTTAAAATTAATCAAAATAGGAAGGTGATCAGAACCAATGTAATCATGTATTACCTCCCAAGATATTTTATTAAAAATGTCAGGGGAAGATAGAGATATGTCTATTGCTGAATTGGAATTATTTCTAATATCAAATCTTGTTGCATTACCATTATTAAGAATTTGAAAGTTACTATTTTTTATTATGTTAGCTATGTTATTGCCTTTTTTATTATTAATTGTATGTTTATCCCAAAGGACGTTGCGAGCATTAATGTCCCCTACCACCAGGGTGTTAGGGTGGTTATTGAAATGTGGTAATATATTGTTAAAATCAAGTAGATCCAAATTATTAATGCTATTAGGAGGGTTGTAGAAGTTAATTAAATTTAAGTTTAAATTTTTGTATTTAATATTTATGTTTAAAAATTCTATGTGATTACAAGTAAGATTTATATCAATTTTTTTAAAGGCAATCTTTTTATGAATAAAAAATGCTAAACCTCCATAACCATCATGTCTATTTTTAAAAACAGTATTATAATTTTTAATTCTAATATTATCACAATCTTTCAACCAGGTTTCACTAATAATCGCAACATCGATATTGTATTTATTTATAAATAATTCAAAGAGATTAAAATTACTTTTTAAACTTCTTATATTTAATTGTAAAATTTTGAAGCTTTCCATAATTTATTTAATTTTAATGTTTTTAATGGCATCTTTGATGTCCATTAACAACGCATCAGTCATATTCATTTCATAGGATTTATTGCTAATGTTGTAAATTTTATTTAAAACTGTATTAAAAAGATCAATTTTATTTTTTTGTTCCTTAATTATCAAGTCATAATTATTAGCTTTATTAATCCAATAATTGGGGGCGTTATCAATGTTATTTAAAATAGGAAAATCTGATGGGTTAGTATTTAGAGGTTTGTTTTTAGGAAATAATAAATTTTTAGCTTCACTGAATGAGATTTTATTTTTAATTGAATGGATTTTTATTTTGATTTGTTTGTTTTTTTCCGGGCAATTTTTAGAGTTAGTAAAGTGAGAATTATTGTTACAGAAATTACATATTGGTTCATCAGAGCACTCATGAGATGGATTAGCAGAAATGTCTTTTGTACATTTCATACACATTATGGATTTAGAACTACATAATTTTTTAATATGGCCATATTTTAAGCATTTAGAACAAAATTTCAGTTTCGGAATAAAAATATTTACTTTAACATTAACACCATAAAATTTGACAAATTTTGGGAGAACATCATTTCTAAATTCAATTTTTAAAATATTAGTATCTTTAAGAGCTTTAGTCTTAAAGTCCCAAAATTTAATATTCTCTAAATTTGTAATTTTACAATCGCTAGTAAAATTATTAGTAATTTCATTCATATCAAAATCGTTGAGCAGTCCTCTTAAAGTACCCACTACTTTAATATAAGCATTAGGTATGAAAGGGGAATACTCTTTGTCTTTTAATATTTTATGTAAAGGATCATCACTTCTTATGCATTTGTTTGCTATATCAAAAGTACAAAATTCTACTCTAGCTAAGTTATTTTTAATCACAATAATATCAACTGGATTAATTTTAAATTGCAAAAATATTTTTGATAAAATAATGGCCAACAACTTATTTGGATTTTTTGCTTTTATAAGAACGTAGAAGGGACCTTTGTCAGAGTTTATATATAAATTATCTTCTTTTTTATTTATTTTTTTATCATCCTGAATGTCGGTAACCATGGCGTCTATATTAGAGTTATTTGATGTTGTAATAATAGGTTTTGGATTACTATCCGAATTATGTTTCATGATTTTAGTATTATATTCATTATGTTTCATGATTTTAGTATTATAGATTTCAAATAAATCTTTAATTTTTCTTTTTTGGTTATTAATTTCTTCATTGAAACCTAAAAAACCATTATCAATAGACTTACAGTTCTCTAGAATGTTCGGAAGGCGTGTGACGCCTTCCTTTAATTTTTCAGATTCACTTTCCACAATTATTAATTACAAGAAATAAGAACAGAAAAAGATCACAATAATTATTATAAAAAATATTAAATATTATAATATTATTAATTAGAATTAGTTATAAATGAAAAATTTATTAAATTTATTAAAATCACACCACTATCGAAAAAACACAAGTTTATTGGTCAAGCTACTAACTGCGTATGAATTTATTTGTTATTATTTCATTTTAATTTTTGTAATAACTAATAATAACAAATACGGCACGTCACTGTCGCAATGTCAATTAAAAACACAATTGCATACATTTGGGCGAAGTATCTGATATAAAATAAGTACTAGATTATGCTGGAAACACATGAGCAGAATTCTGCAAGCAGCAAAATTAGAATACACAAGTTTAAATGAATTGAAATACATGTATTCTGCTTGCCATGTAGAATTCTGCTTCATTTCTCTATTTCTAATTTTGCTGCGAATCAGTAGGCTATATTACGTAAAAGATAACAAATCTAGTACAATTTGTATATTTTTTATTTTTTTCAATCAATTTTTTTAATATGTTGACAGAAAATAAGTTTTGTGTGGCAAGTGCCCAATTGGAGGATAAAAATTAAATAATTTGTAACAAAATAATGCATCATTCATTTAAAAAAATTGTACATTAACCCTTTAATGCATACTGTAGCATATCTGCATCATGTTATTCTAATTTGAACTGCATCTACATTTGAGCATATTTTTTCTGTTTTGTTTCGTATATCTGTTGTTCATTTGTTTTTCTATCTCGTTTCACACATTTTTTTGTTTTTTTCTGCGTTTTGAAAATAAAATCGCCATTTAGAATTAGTTAGTCGAAGTTTTGCATACAGTTAGTAGTAAACATACATTTACATATGTAATTTTTTATAAATAAGAATATTGTTTTTTAATAATTATTTTAATTTTGAACGAATTGCCATTTTATTAAGAAGCGTTATAAATGGAAAAAAATTTAAATTTTATACCACAAATGTATAATGATGCAAATAGGCATAATGCCATAAAATCAATTTTCCCGGAAAACTAGCTGCTTCCAACCATTTTTACCTTGAAATTCGTTTCAACCAAATACATCTTTATAAGAAAAAAAATATTTCAATTAAAAAGAAAAAATCATGCATTAAAGGGTTAAAATTAAATATGTATCAAATAAATATGACAAATTAAAATTCTGCTTGCCAGAAAAGACGCTCATGTAATTCAACCAAATTTCTGTCGGCAGTGCTGCTAGCAGAAATTCTGCTCATGTGTTTCCAGCATTATATTCAGCAAAATGATCTATTTCATTACGCGGGATTTAACAATTGCTATATATATTTAAAAACCGCGAATCGCGAACGATACCACGAAAAGAAAAGGGGAAATCTGATCAAGTTCGGCGATTTGGTGAATTTTATAGCTTAAATCAGTCTCTTTTTTCTGCGACAGAGAAGCGAATAACATCAGACCATTTTTGCGAATATAAAACAATTTTTGGCGAATATTTAAAGAGAGTAAGAATTTTCTTTATATTAAAAAAAATTATTTCAAATAATTATATATAAAATTTATAAAAATAAATTGAACTTTATTATAAAAAAAAATAAGTTGTAAATTAAAAAATATTAAATTATATTGTGAATTAAGACTATAAATAGAATTTTCATTGTTTTATTTTTAAAAAAATTATAATTAAGAAAAATTTGTGCGAAATCAACCATCATGAATTCATGCAACGTATAATTATCATGGGCGTTAAAATTTAGTTAAGTACATTCATTGATTTAAATTTTAAGTTTTTATATTATCATTAGATATGTCAATTCATAAAAGTAAGTGCATTAATTTGGCGAAAAATCAAATCCTTGCGTATCGTGTATAATTTTATTAATTAAATTAATTTTCGGTTGTGGTCAATAATCTAATAATCATTTTTTTTTGTTTGATAATTTGGTTTGATTTTTGTGGCTTAATAAATATAGTTACTATTGTGATTAATTTTTAGTTAATAGTTTTCTTCTCTGAGGTTATTATTATTATTATTAATATCTATTTAGTGGCCTTATGATAATATGTTAAAATACCATAATTATTATTAAAATTCTTTCAAATGGCAATATTAATTTATTATTAGTTCTTCGAGTAGTGTAATAGTGTTTAATTCTTTCTTTTAAATTTTGTTAAATTCATTTGTTAAATAAATTATGAATTCCAAGTCAATTATTTAATCAGAACCGCTTTAATAATTTCATAATGAGCTTTTAGAGTGTAATATTCGAGGGATGAGTTCGAGGTAAGTAGCATACCAGTGTGAGTAAGGAGAATAATGGGCTGTTGTTTCCTACCCTGTCAAGTTCCCTTCCTGCGGTCCATCTCGATCCATGTCATGTCTCTGGAAAACCCACGCATCCCGTGAGATTTAGCTGGCAAAATGACCGCCCAGAAACGTCCAAATGACATGGATATTCTGATGACTGATGTGCCTTGGGGTTTGGTTTTTTTTCTGAAATGAATTTTTTTTTTTAAGAGACCAAACTCCATTGCATTTCGTTACATATTCTTGTATTTCGCATTATAATACAAATACATATCTTATTTAAATTTTTTGGATTAATTGTTATTAAAATGGAAAGCAAAACAACATACATACATACTTCCGAGGTTTCAAATATAAAACATGTAATATAATAGACTTGTACATTAGTTAAAAAAAAAAAGGTACAACATTCAAATCATTTTAAAAATCAAAAAGCGGAAACCAAATAGGATACAATCCAAGTGGGACAATATCCTGTATTTGACATTGTATTTTTTGTATGATATTACAACTGGAATTTTATCGGTTCCCTGAATTTATTTCTCGTGAATTAATTCGGCCGAAAAAAATTAATTAATTTTGTGACAATTCCACCGAGAAGTTAGGTAAATCATTTGAATTATGAATTAATTCCGCGACGTTAAGTATAATTAAGTATTAAATCGATTGCCCTTCGTGAAGGTATAATTTGTAAAATTAATTAACACTACAGTCCGGGCGAATTTCGCAAAAAATGGCAAACACTTTTTCGTAAAATCGGTATAATTCTTAAACCCAGCGAATCAAATAAACAGTATTGTAGTTAAATTCGCAGATTAATACGAATTTATTCCTTGAGAACTTAATTCATTTTCAAAACGAATTAAATGCGATAATATTCAATTTTTAAATTCGAATTAAATCTACAAAATATGAATGACTAAATTTCTATTTAGTCAGAAATATTTTGAAATTTTTCAGGATTCCACAAATAGTTGCAATATGCATCAACATTATGAATCACAAATATTTTTGCATCAAGTTCAATTCAGTTTGAAAGATGAGTATTCTTCATAATATCGTACTTTTCCTCGTTTCTGACCTATGTATATACCTATACGAGAGGAAAAATCATGCAAAGAACACACGTCTGAACTAGGGTTCCTCAAACGGGATACTGGTCCCAGAAGTATGACCGGGAAATCTCGGGATTTCTCGGTTTTCAGTTGATTTAGTGTTAGTTGTCTTTAAATAAAATCCGCATAGGAAATTGAGGAATTCTCAAGTGAAATTGTGGGATCTCGATTTCTGTCTCAAAAGTATGACCGGGATTTCCTGGTTTTCGATTTTTTTATACATATATACTGGTTTAACTACATAACGGCACAGGAATAATATATTACCAATTAGGGATTGTCCAACTCTGATTTCCGATTGCCCTTACACCTGAATGTAGAAAGTTTAAATATCCCGTATACAAGTTTATCCATCAATAGCATTTTCAAGTCAAATTCAGGCCGATTAGGAATGAACTTGGTTATTACTTAACCAATTATGATGAAATTCAGGATGCAAGATGGAAATGGGATTCTAAAACTGGTTTTATATGATTTCTGGAATATGGCCAATTACGAAGGAACTTAGGCGTTTCTTAACCGGTTATTATCAAATTCAGCCTATGCACTATAGAAATGGGATTATAAAATAATTTTGCATAGGTAAAGTTCTGGAAAATGGCTTATTAGGAAGCAACATGAATAGTTCTTAACATATTATGGTGAAATTCGGCATGCACGACGGAAATGGGGTTCTAAGATGAGTTTTAGTTGAAGTTCTGGAAAATGGCCAATTAGGAAGGAACTTGGTGATTTTTTAAACGATTATGATGAAATTCAGGATGCATGATGGAAATTGGATTCTAAGGTGAGTTTTATATGAAAACCTGGAATACAGCCGATCAGGATAAGGAACTTAGCCGTATCTTTACTGATTAGGTGAAGTTCTGGAATACGGCCAATTTCCTTATAGCCAGTTTCCAGAACATTGAGTAAAAATCATTTTCGAATACCATTTTCATCGTGTATGCTGAATTTCATCATAATCGGTTAAGAAACGGTCAAGTTCCTTCTTAATAGGCCATATTCCAGAATTTCATCTAGAACTCTATGGTTGGCGATTCAATCAAATGCACTTTCACAGTTTAAAAAATTGTGCCCCTGAGAATGACAGAATGTACCGTCGAAACGTCGGGTTTTTATTAAATAATTAATACAAAATGAAATATGAAGCAAAAAACCAAATAAAATTATTTTATTATAACATAAAACTTAAAAATGTGAGCTAAATATAAATAAGGACCAATAAACGAAAAAAATCTTCTACAAGCCTCAATCTTTGTAAAAGGAACGTGACACGGCCCACTGTTAGATAGAGTTACATTTTTAATTATTTTCTTTTTTGTGTAACCGCCTCTTTTGTAAACAATTTTAAAATTTTATAAATGTGTATACAGATTTCGCAGATTCAAAATATGAGATATTCTGAATAATTCGAAACTATGGTGACGCGAATTTTTAAAATTAATACTTCTTACAGCTGATTTTTGAATACTTGCGGTACTCCGCTATCAATTGTTAAATAGTCACTAAATACGTCGTGAACCTGAACACACCGGGTGCGGTCAGATAAACATGACTCAAGCAGGGCATAAGGAGTACCTCCAAACCCAGCGTGCTTCAACTTTAACAGTAATGCTTTGTATGATACGGTATCAAAAGTCTTTGTAATATCCAAAAACAACCCAGTAACCTTCTTCCCACTATTCAAACTATCTTAAATAGTGTGCAAAAAATCTATAAGAGCATCCTCTGTTCCAATATTATACTGATATCCGTACTGTTACTGTCTGTTGCTAAAAAAAATTATTTTAAAGAAATGCTATAATTCGTGATTATATTTTTGAAAATATTTTTGAAAACTAGAAAGTTAGGAAATTGGTCGATAATTTGAAACACTAAAACGAGAACTTTTTTTGAATAAAGGAATAAAAATGCCAGTTTTCATTTTACTTGGAAATACACCAGAAACTAAAATCACCATGTTCCTTCCTAAATGGCCATTGTCCAAAACTGTATGTAAAAAACATTTTAGAATCCCGTTTCCATCGTGCATTCTGAATTTCATCATAAGGTTAGGAAACGGTCAAGTTCCTTCCAAATTGGCCATATTCCAGAACTTCATCTAAAACTCATCTTAGAATCTCATTTTCGTCGTACATGCCGAATTTCATCATAATCGACTACTAGCGTTTTATCCTAAGTGTTTATTAGCGATCGATGCGCGACGTCTGGAACTTCACCGGTGAAACATTTTTTTCGTATGATGGTAGTACTATATGTGTTTATACTATGGACAAAGTCACAACACAATTGCACAAAAAAATGTCTTTATTATAATCAAAGTATATCAGATATAAAAAAAAAGGGGAACAATTAATCAAATCTAAATTTATTTACATTTTCTCAACAAAATACCACTTACGAAAGGTGACACGCATTTGAAATTGGAAAAATTCTGGAAATTTCGATGTCAAGAATGCTTCTCGCTGTGATCGACCAATCACTGAAAAAGTCGATGAAATCTTACAAAAATCGAAGAAGACCGACACATAAGCAGCAATCTCATTGCTAAGGAATTAAATATCGATCACAAATCAGTTTTAAACCATTTGCGTAAGGCTGGATACGCAAAAAGCTCGATGTTTGGATCCCGCAAGAATTTTCGATGAAAAATTTGGTTGAGCAAATTTTATCAGCGAGTTGCTTCTGAAACACAACGAAATCAACCCATTTTTGAAACAAATCATTACTGGCAATGAAAAATAATTACAATACGAGAACATCGTTTGGAAAAGATCATGGCCAAAGAAAGGTGGACCACCACAAACGACTTTAAAGCTAGGATTGACGCCCCATAAAGTTATGCTGTGTATATGGTGGGATTAGAAGGGAATCGTATATTATGAGATTCTAGAATCTGGTCAAACTATTGATTCTAATCTCTACTGTCATCAACTAGTCAGGCTGCAGCAAGCAAATAAAAAAAAACGGTCAGAATTGATCAATAAAACGCTTGTTGTCTTCGATCATGGCAACGCCAGACCACATCTATTTTTGATGACTTCGAAAAGGACTGTGTAAATCACTTGGTCAAGTTTTTCGCTGCTAATCCCCAGAAGTTCTACACCGATACAATTATCAAACATCCCGAAAAAGGGCAAAAGGTTAATATCTATGCTTCTAGCTCTATTATCTTTTCTAGAAGCTCCTTGGCGCGACTCGATTTTAAGCGCAATTCTTCGACTATTTCTCCAGATTGTTCGGTGATGCCACTTGAAAATTTGGATAGTCTGGTCAATAGACCCCTGAATATGGCATGTTGTTTCTTTAAACTCGCTAGTTCACTCATTTTTTTCACTTTAATTCACTCTAGTTCACTTATTAATCTCACAGATTTATTTAGGCTTTATTTGTAAAATAAATGTTTACTTATCTGTGGATCCGGCTCGAAGGACCAATGAAAACGGAGATAGTGATGTATCAGCACTGGTGGATGATTTTCCAAATTCGGCATGATGATCAATTGCTGATAGGTTGTAATTTGTTGAATAGTGGCAACAAAATAAGGCGGATGTGTAATCCTATTGGTTTCTTCAACAAAATTTCAAAAAAGTGTTTATTTAAATAATTTCGATACCTGATAGGCTTACTTAGAGGCGATGCATTTTCTTTAGTAAAACATTTTAAAGTTTCTGAAGCTAATTACATTGAAGCATTAAAAAAGCTAAAGCAAAGGAACTATCGTAAACGCCATACAATTAATGCATTCATTCGTAACTTTATGGAACAGCCTAACATAAATGTAATTAGTGCGACTAATATACGAAAATTATTAGATATCACTGATGAAGCGATCCGTGGTTTAAAAGCATTAGGTGACAAAGCCTAAACCAGAGATCTTTGGCTTATTACTGCAGAAACTGGATAATGAGACACACAGTTTATGGGCGCAAGAGAACACTCACAAAGACTTCCCAAAAATCAATCAGTTCTTCGAATTTTTGTTCGACCAGCGAGAACAAATGTAACAGCCAAGCCGAGACACAACTTTGCAGCTACCACCATAGAAGATTGCGTACCGTGTAATAAGGGACAGCATTGGTTGATTGATTGCCTCCGATTTAAGGAATTATTGGTTGAAGATCGCAGAAGTTTAATCGGAAACACAAAAAAATGTTTCAACTGCCTCAATCCGGGACATACGGTCTACGACTGAAGAATCCGAGGCAGATGTCGTCAATGTTATGGGAAGCATCATATAGTCTTTTGCATTTAAATCAAAAACCAAATGTATTAACCACTAACTCAGAAATTACAAATAAAAATATTGAAAATCCCCCGACTTCCGCCTATCATACAAGCAATGATAAACTCATTGCTAATCAAGGTTCCGCTATTGCACTTAAGGGTACATTGCAAACGATATTACCCACAGCAGTAATAAACATATTAGATGATCTTGGTATACCACGTTCTTGCCGAGCATTGCTAGATACTGGCTCTCAATCTTCGTTCGTCACCGAATCTATAGTCCAGAAATTAGGATTACCCAGAAGAAGTTGTAGGGACTTAATAGCGGGGATTGAACAAGTGAATAGCGGAAGATCTCACGGGATTACGACATTGCGCTTAGCTTCCAGATTCAATTCCATTGAGTTATCCAATCTAGAGGCACTTATCATACTTAAAATTACGTCTACACTACCCGCTTTCGAATTTGACGCCAGCTGTATGAAGAATTTTGCAAAAATAAGTTTGGCTGATCCAAATTTCTACAAGCCCGGAGCAGTCGATATAATACTTGGTGCAGGCATAGTTTTCGAATTATTTGAGGATGAGAGCATGGAGCTGGATAGTCCAATTTTTAAAGCTCATAAAACTAAATTAGGCTGGGTTGAAGGTGGCCGATATGAAGCAGGAAAAAGAGAAACCACATAGTCATTTACATCCGTCGTTGATATAGATGCTACGTTGCAAAGATTTTGGGCAATAGAAGAAGTTCCGCAAACCATCAAAATCAGTAAGGAAGAGCAGGAAGGTGAATACTGGTTCAAGTCGACCACACGATGAGCAAAGGATGGAAGGTTCATACTAAGCTTCCATTCAAAGAGCCGTAAAAGATTCTGGGATCAACGTACCAGCAAGCAGTATCGAGATTATTGGCAATGGAAAACGTTTTAAGATAGATGGTCAATTCCGCCAGCTCTACCATCAGTTTCTGAAAGAATATGAAATTCTTCATCATATGCAGCCGCTTGAGTTAAATAACACAAAACTTCAATCAACTTATATCCTGCCACATCACGGCGTATTTAAAAATAGTAGCAGTACAACAAAGCTTCGCGTGGTATTTGACGAATCTACAAAATCAACCGCAGGACCTTAAACCAGAATTTGAAGATAGGGCCAAACGTGCAATCAACACTGTTCCAAATACTTACACGATTCCAACAACATTCATACGTAGGTACTAGTAGGCGATATTGAAAAAATGTATCGGCAGGTTTGGGTAGACTGGGAAGATACGAAGCATCAGATAATTCTATGGCGAGACGACAAGCAACAAATATGTCCATACGCGTTGAACACGGTAACCTATGGCATGGCGTCTGCATCATTCATGGCCACTAGATGCTTAAAAGAACTGGCTGTCTTAAATCAACAAAATTCTCCAGAAGCATGCCGGGCCATAGAACGAGACATTTACATGGATGATCTGATGACTGGCGTTCCAACCTTATCTGGCCTGATGAAGCTGAAAGACGATATTTTGAAAATTTTATGCAGTGGTGGGTTCAATTTAAGAAAATTATCGTCAAATAAGCCACAATTGCGGAAAATATTAAGTAATCCCTCCAATAACTTAAAAGTATTCTCCGAACATCCAGAGCCATTGAAGGTGTTAGGAATAGTATGGGATGCAACCTCGGATCATTTCATATTCCAGGTAAACCTAGATGAAAAACAAGTGCACACCAAACGAAGCTTCCTTTCAAAAGCAAGCAAGATTTTCGATCCATTGGGGCTCCTATCACCAATTACAATAAAAATCAAAATACTGTTCCAAAGCTTGTGGTTACAGAAGATTGGATAGGACGAACAGCTGCCACAAGAACCCCAATCTTCATGGATTAACCTTCGATCTAATCTCTGCCAACCTGAGATAAAGATTCCCCGTTGTATCACCGCATTGGCCGGCTTAACCATACACGAGTTTTGTGATGCTAGCAAATAGGCTTATGCAGGGGCAGTTTACGTTCGATCACAGAGCTCTAAAGGATTTGTGACCCACCTGATTTGTGCCAAGACCTAGGTGTCACCACTGAAACAAGTCAGTATTCCGACGCTTGAACTAATGGGAGCGGTGCTACTTAGTCGATTGGTAAAAGAAGTAACGGAGATTTTATCAATCAATGCAGCCTCAGTAACAATGTGGACCGATTCCAAAATAGTTCTGGATTGGATATTCAGTCAACCAAGACGTTGTACAACATTTGCCGCTAACCGCACAGCAGAAATCATCGGCATTTATAAAAGATAACGATGGCGTCAGGTCCCATCCAGACAAAATCCTGCCGACTGTGCAACTCGTGAGCAATCCGCTGAGGAAATCTCAAAAAATAGATTGTGGTGGAATGAACTGGCATGGTTGGCAAAAGATGATCATTTTTGGTCAGATCAACCAGAGATTCCAGAAACGAATGAAGAAATAGAGGTTGACGTATATAACACTACCACTTTAAAGGCGGAAACCAAACCAAAATCAGAAGACGACGTCATAGTGCAGTTGAGTCTGCAGTATTCCAGCTTCTTCAAATTAAAATGAATCCTCTCATATGTGCTGAGATATTTTAGCAATTTAAAAGCTAAGAAACATCAAGGAGAGATTCGAGTTGGAGTGTCGTCATCTGCAGAACTGGAAGAAGCACATCGAATAGTTATGTAGGTATTGGCAAATGGTTGATTTTCCCGTAGAATATCAATTTCTACAACATAATAAAGCAATACCAAATAAAAGTCGTCTACTGCAGCTATATCCATTCCTGGACAACGAAGAAATTATGTGGGTCGGCGGTAGACTACAAAAATCAGCATTGCCGTACAGCGCGAAACACCCAATAATTATCTCATCAAAATCACCGATCACGACAACAATCACTTATGATGTGCACATCCAAAACCATCATCCAGGCACACATTTATTAACAAGTCTAGTTCGACAAAATTTTTGGGTGATTAGCGGTAAAGACGTGGCGAAGAAAATATTCCGGCGGTGCAATAAATGCTTACGATAGAAGCCAAAATGATGAATCAAGTGATGGGCCAGCTACCTGAAGATCGGGTAAAATATACGGTGGGATTTGGTGCAGTCGGAGTCGATTTTTGTGGGTCATTCAAAGTTCATGCTGTGCGACGAAGAGGGTCAATACCTACTAAAGCATACTTGGCAATTTTTATATGTAGAGATTTGCATGAATCTCAGCACCGAATCGTTCCTAGGTGCAATACGAAGATTTATAAGCAGAAGAGGGCTATGCCATACTATTTATTGCGACAACGCTACAAATTTTGTTGGCGCAAAAAATTATCTAGCTGATAAATTTTTGAAAATTATAATGACTTTATTCTCGGGTCCAGTCTATTGAAGGATAAAGTAAATTGGGGATTCATCCCATCTGCAGCACCCAATCAAGGGGGATTATGGGAAAGTGCAGTCAAGGCAACCGAAACCCAAATCACCAGAACTATTGGTGACACAATACTTACGCTTGAGGAGTTCTCAACGTTAACAGTGCAGATCGAAGGAATTCTAAACTCCAGGCCAATTTGTTCCGGCGACAATGATGACATAGAATTTCTTACTCCTGCAAAAATTAAATCCTCATGCAAGATGGGACATAGTAAAAAAATCTACCATCAATTCTGGAAGCGCTGGCAATTAGAATATTTGACAACGCTTCAACAGAGGTACAAATGGAAAACACAACAAAATAATCTGCAACTAAATGAGGTCGCCCTGATACACGATAATAATCATCCACCTGCTCAATGGCCGATGGGGCGAGTCCAAAAAAATCTGCAACTAAATGAGGTCGCCCTGATACACGATAATAATCATCCACCTGCTCAATGGCCGATGGGGCGAGACCAATTCAGAAATTGTGCCGACTTCCAATCCTTGAATCTGATGACGATTCAACCCGAGGAGTATGTTTAAACTCAGATAAACTCTGAAATGAATGAAATATTATGAATTAGAATTATTAGTTATATATAAACAAAATTGAATTAAAATTTATCTTAACTTAAAATATTGTTCCGCATAGAATTTATATCCCAGGTTGTTTTTGTCATCTGCAATGAAGTATGTATAAAGTAAAATTGAAATTTGTTTATTGCATTAAATATAATTTATGTAATTGTAAAATGAAGGTCAGATGATTTACCACAATTATATTTGCATTATTAAGCTATAAAATCATCTGATCATTCTTATTTAAGATAACCCAGCAGGAAAATCATTCGAGACAGACTAATGAATCATCAATGATCGTGTACTAGTCATATATGATTCTTATATGACCCGGGCCTGCTAGATTATTGGATTTAGACATGTCCTTTGTCTTTCACAAGTATAGTAAAATTACACGATATGTCTTATAAGACGATTATATGACAAGTCATAAATTGGTCTATTAGTCAACATGCCGTCAATCTGCGAAATTCATAAACTATTTTTCTCTTTCATGCATATTGAAAAAAGCAAGAAAAAAAACAAAAGTCTTTCTGTTCTAAAAATTTAATTCATATGCATGTTGACATATTTCCTGCTGGGAAATTGCTTTTTTTTTTTTTTTTTTTTTTTTGAGTTTCGTTTACTTTGGTCGGAATAGCACTATCCACATGACCTATCGATGTGTCAAAATGAATGTTGTTTTATGAATACTGTATGCATCTGTATTCTTTATAAAAGTTATGATTATAACAGTTTTAACTATGTTACGTACTTATATGTTTTGTTGTTTCTATTTTATAACTTGTAATCTATTTCTGTTAGATAGTCACATATTGCTTTATAGTTTATTGCGTTTTCCTGTTTTAGTATATCTATTAATTTATTATTTTGTATTATTGGATATTTTTCTCTTATACTATTATATTTTTTGCATTTTTCTATTATGTGTTCGTTGTCTTCTATTATGTTGCACATGTCACATAAATTATTTTCTTCTAATCCCATTAAGTGTTTAAATTTTTTATTTTTCCCATGGCCCGTTCTTAGTCTATTGATTTGTCTGATATTATATGATTTCATCTGGGCTTTGTAATACCAGGGTTTTCTTGGTGGGTTATTATTTATTTGTTTATTATATTTTCCCACCTCTGTTGTCCAGTTGTTATATTTTAATAATCCATTCTTGCCATATTGTATCTTGTGCGAATCTTCTATAGTTATTAGATTGTCTATGGTTTCGTGTGGTTGTCCTATAATTGCTTCTTTCGCTAACTTGTCTGCTTTTTCATTACCCAAGATTCCTGAGTGGCTTGGTATCCATTGTATTATTATTGTTATGTTTTCATTTTCAATTGCTGTATCTATTATTTGTTTCTCGTACTATTTTAATTTTTTGTCTTGCTTGACTTTATTTATTGAAGAGCAGCTGCTTTTTGAATCTGTAAATATAATTATCTTCGTGTATCCATACCTTATTGCTTTCTCTATTGCTATTTTAATTGCTAAGGTTTCTGTTGTTTTAATTGTTGCTTTGTTATTTAGTTTTATTTTTAGTTCTTCATCTGAGTTTTTAAAGTATATCCCTATTCCGGCTTTGCTCTGTATTATTGATCCATCTGTGTAAATTTGTTGATATTCTTGGTATTTGTTAAGTATCTCTAGGTATAGTGACATTATTTCGATTTCATTAGTTGTATCTAATTTACTAGCATTTCTTTTCATCTCTTCATGTATTATTAGATTTTCTGTTGGTTTGATTACCTTGCTCTCCGGTTGGGTTATTTTTGCCAAAAAATTGTAATCTCTGTATAGTTCTGATAGCTTTCCCATTATTTCATTATTTTTAATCTTGTTCCCGGTACAGCTGTTTTTATTTATCTGTTTTGCTATATATTTAAGTGAGGTTAATTTATTGTCTAATTCCGCTGGAAGCGTTGCTGTTTCTGCTAGTAGCGTTGGTATTGGTGTAGTTTTCAACATTCCAGTGCAAATCCTCAGGTTTTTATTAATTATTTGCTGTTTTATTTCTGTGCTGTTTTTAATGTTCATTGGCGTGATTATGTCTGCAAACTTAGTCCTTGTTTGTATTATTGCTTTATATATATTCATTATCGTGTGAGGGTGGGCTCCTCCATTTTTATGTGTTATGGTTTTCAGTAGATTTGTCGCATTTTCTATTTCCTTTCTCAGATTTTTGTAATGTGGTAGTAGCGATATTTTGTTGTTGAAAGTTATTCCTAACAGTTTTATCACTTTTTCTTCTTTTAGAGTTATATTGTTAATTTTTATTTCGAGTTCTGTCGGTTTATTTTTGTATAGCCTCACATAGGTGCATTTTTCTGGGTTTTTAATTTTAATTTATTTAGTTCCTCATTTAATTTTTTTAGTATTATATTGGTTGTAGTTATAGCTGCTATTTCACTGTTTTCTTTCACTAATATTGCGACATCATCTGCAAATTGATATATTGATATTTTCTGGTTTTGTAGCTTGTGTAATTCTTTTGTATATATGTTAAACAATGATGGGCTGAGACAGCTGCCTTGTGGTATTCCCTTATTTGTTATCTGTTTGAGTGTGTTTATTCCATTTTCATATATAATTGTTCTATTTGTTAGGAATTGGTATATCCAGTTTATTAGATGTTTTGGTGTCCTGATTTCTTTTAGTTTTTCTATTAGGATGGTTTTTTCCACATTATCAAAAGCTTTTGATATATCCGTTGTTATTAATATTTGTACTTTATGTTTTGCTTTTTCGGCTGTTATTTCACTAAATAAATTGACAAAGTAGTCCATTATATTAAATCCTTTTCTGAATCCATATGAATTTGAAGGTAGTATTTTATTGGAGCTTAGGTGTTCATTTAACTCATCTAGTATAGTTTTATTGAAGATTTTGGATATTGTGTTTTGGAGACAGATCGGCCTATAACTTTCCGTATCATTTTCATCTTTATTTGATTTTTTAATTGGTATTATTTTAGTTTTTTCCCATTTTTCTGGGTATTGTTGGTTTATATATATATATTGTTTAAATAATTAACAAGTGTTTTTATTATATTTGGGTTATTTTCTATAATGATTTTTAATGTTTTATAAGATATTTTATTTTCTCCGGGTACTGTATTTTGTTTTTTATTTATTATATCTATTATTGTTTTATCGTCGAAATTGGTATTGTTCACGTTTGTTATCTCCATTGGTAATATTATTTCCTCTACGGTTTCTGGGAAATTTTCGTTTAGAAATTTGTTTGCCATGTCGTAATCCTCCAACAAGTTAAAAGCATTGTTTCTTTTATTTTTTAATTTGTTTATTTTATCCCATAGTTGTTTAGTGTTTAAACTTGGGTTTATGTTGTTGACAAATATTTCCCATGATTTTCGTTTGGCTTTCTTTATTTCCCTTTTGAGTATCGCTATAGATCTCAACAATTCCGTGGCCGTGTATAAGGTTTTGTATCTATTATAGCATTTTTGTTTTTTATATTTTATGTTCCAGAGTCGTTGAAGTTTCTCGTTCCACCATGGTTTCGGATTGTTTTTTTTATTGACTGTTATTATTTTTGTGTTTTGTAGTATTGTGTCTTCTATTATTGTTTCAATGTTATTTTCATTATTGCATTCTCTTAAGTTTATGTTTGTTATTTTCTGTATTACTTGTTTCCAATCCACTATTTCTTTCCTTGTGTATTGATTTATGTTCATATTGATTATTATAGGTAGATGATCTGATCCTAAATTTTCATCTAGACAGTCCCACGTTAATTTGTTGAAGATATCCTGAGTACATATTGTGATGTCTAATGTTGAAGTTGTATGATTTCTCAGATCCTGTCTTGTTGGCTTTCCTGTGTTAAGTATTTGTAGATTGCTATTTTCTATTAATTCCGCTATTTTTTTGCCTGTAGTATCTTCTTTAGTTGTATTTCCCCACATGCTGCAGTGTGCATTTATGTCACCGGCTATTATTGTGTTGGAGTTATTTTCGGCTTTTTCTAATATTTGCTTAAATTCTCTTATTTGGGTGTTAGCTATTCCATTTGGTGGATTATAAAACGCTATTATATTTATATGGATATTTATATATTTAATTTTTATTTGTATTGCCTCTATGTGGTTCAAGTTTAGGTTTATGTCCATTGGCTTTATTCCTATTCTTTTGTGTACATAAAATCCTACTCCTCCATATCCATCTTCTCTATTTTTTATTATTGAATTGTAATTGGCTATATGTGGTTGATTTCCAAGGTGTGTCCAAGTTTCACTTAAGATGGCTATGTCAATATTTTGGGTGTTCATGAATGTTTGTAGTAGATTTAAATTGCTCCTGAGGCTTCGAATGTTTATTTGAATCATTTTGATGCTGCTTCCCATATTTATTTAATTTTTAGATTTTGAACTAGATTTTTTAGTTCCATTGTTAATAAATCTGGAACTGTATAGTTCTTATTGCTGATTTTTATGAATTGGTTTATTGCGATTTCTAGTTGGTTGATTTTCTCTCGTTGCTCTTTGACTATCTGATCATTTCTGTTGGCTCTCATTATCCATGCATTTGGTGTTGTTTCCTCATTTTTATTTATACTAGGATAATTTTGGGCATCTATTTGTTTGTTGTAGTCTTTCTGTTTTGGGTAAAGTTTTTCCACTGTTTCTTTGTATGTTGTTTTATTTTTGATTATATGTCTTTTTATACGGATTTGTTTCTTTTTTTCAGGACATTGGTTTGAATTAGTATAATGTTGTACTCCATAACAGAATTTACATTCTGGATTGTCCTTACATTCATGCGCTTCGTTTACTATAGTTGGTTTAGCACATTTAGCACATCTCTTTGTTACTGACTGACAGAATTTTTTTATATGTCCATAGTTTAGACATGCTGAGCAGAACCTTATTCTTGGCATGAAGATATCTGTTTTTATTTTTACATCATAGAATAAAAGATGTTCCGGTAATTCGCTTGCTCTTAGTTCCACTTTTAATATATTGGTGTCTTTTAGTTTTTTATTTATTCTGTCCCATGTTTGTATTACCTCTCTATTTGTTATCTGATAATCACTTTTTAAATTTTCTTCTATTTCACTTAGTGTGAAATCCCCTACAATTCCTTTTATTACTCCTTCCACATGTGTATAGGTTTTGGGTATATAACAACTATAGCCTTTTTCCAATAGGATTTTGTTTATCGGGTCATCTTTCCTTACACACTTATTTGCTTTATCGTAAGATTCAAATTCTACTCTTGCTATCTTTTTATTTAGTTCTGCGATATTTTTAACTTTTATATTATTTTCTTTAAACATTTTTGATATAATTATTGATATCATGCTTTTCGGGATTTTACTATTTATTAGCACATAAAATGGTCCTTTATCTTTGTCTATGTATTTGTTTTCAATCCTATTTTTATTTTGTTTATTTTCTTCCACACTTTTTGAGTAGTCCATTTTGTTGACCATATTTTGTTCATTAAGCTTCTTCTTATCAATTGATTTTTTATCATTATGTTTTGCCATTTTCATTTCACGTTCCCCCTCACTATTATTATTAATTATTTTTCTTTTTACTATTTTTACTACGTTTTCTTTTTTATTTGACTGATGTTCTTCGTATCCGCAGAAATCGTCATCTGATATATTTTCATCTATATTGTTTGGTCGGCTTGGGTTGCCGCCATTTTGGTTTCCTTTACCAATTCCTATTTTATATTGTTTAATAATTTTTCCTTTAGAAACACTTTTGGAAAAAAAATTTTCTTTCGATACACTTTTTGAAATGTTTTTTATTTTTATTATATTTTTTATTTTTATTTTATTCACTTACACTTCCACTTTCACTTCTAAAAAAAATCTCCTTATATTTTGCACATCTTTACACTTACAAATTCACAAGGCGACTGTGAAGATAAATTGCTTACCATTTTATAAGAATCACAAACACTCAAGACACTACTTCCATATTTGTTTATATTTTAAATGTCAAATTGTCAATACACAGTAGTATTGCTGTATCACCATTTTTGTAAAGCAGGATTCTAATATAGTAATTTATAGTAACTGTTAGTAGATATTGCCAGATTAATTGTGAATAATGCTATAAAGTATTAAGCAGGATATAATCCTAGTGTTCGCTGATGACCATCGGGGTAAAAAAGATCGGAGTTTTTTTGAGCAAAAAAACGAACGCATAAAAAGAGTCGGTGTATTTTTAACTCTACTTTTACTTGGGTTTTTTTGACAACCGAAAATTATTTCTTTTATCGGCGAAAAAAAATCCAAAATTTCTATGAATTGGAAAATTTAAAATAAAATAATATGAAATGCTTCGATTTGGATAATGATATTAATAAAAAATATTAAAATAATAAAAAGAAAATGTAATGTTGACATTTAAAACACCAAAATTATTTGTCAAGTAAAAAAGTTGTTCGCTGATGTCATAAAAAAAACCCGAGTTTTTTATTGAAGTGAAGTTTGCGGGGGTAAAATCTGTCAAAAAAACTCGGGTATTTTCTGTCAAAAAGCCATCAGCGAACACACGGAATGTATTCCTCTCTTTTTGTGGATTGTAAATTTGAAAACTTCCAAATCTTTTTTAATTAATACAAATCGAGCCTTCGAGAAAACAAGTCGTGTTTTTAAAAAGTGAAATTAAACCAAAAACTATTAAAAATAAATCCAACTAAAAGTAAATTTATAAACAGCGATTTCTACCAAACGGGTTATGCAAACGAACTGAAATTAAGACGAATATTATTTTTTTTAATTGTATTATCATAATAATTAGCTTTGAAAATGATTACGAACAAAAGATATTTTAGCCTCTCCAGATAACATGGATAGTAGTACCTACTAGCCAAAAAATGGAGGATATTGTACAAGAGCCTTCTAGAGTATAAAGCCATAATCATACGTCATAATTGTTTGGAAGTTTTTTAGTGATATAACTTTTTATTGTTCGCCTTAAGAATCCATAGTAAAAATGATGTTTTTTTGCTTCAAGTTTTTCAATTAAAAAAGCAAAAATATTGTAAAAGTTGTTTACATATCTTTAACAATAACATAGAAGAAGGCTATATTGTTATTAAATAAATATTAATTGTAGAAAATATTAAAATTAAATTATTTCTAAAATACATTTTTCGAACTTCCATTTTGAAAAATACGTAAAATATGTACTTGCTAAATTTATCTTTAGGTTTATTACTGAACGTGGTTTGGAGTCTATTGGAAGGGGCCTCCATAACCTTCCAGTAGGCGCAAGTGTACGTACTGCCTGTTCGAGGCACCACTGTAAACTGGATCCATAAGGCAGAATGTCGCCTTTTGGTACAGGCTAAAGTACGGCGCTAAAGGAGAAAACCTTGACAAAAAACCCTAATCTAAGGTGGAACCGCATATGCCGAAGGATGAATAGCTGATAGGTTAATCAGTTATATATTTATTTATTTATTTATTACATCTGGGCAGCAAACAGGATAACCCAATTACATGCTGCCTCAACAAACCAAAATTATATCATACTATAAAATCGAATTCATAACTTTTAATTATAATGAAATAGAAAACAAAAAAAAAAACAAAAAATTAATAATAATAATAATAATACAAAATTATAATCCTAATGCTACTATGAAAAACAAGATACAAAAAATGATAACAAAAGGTTGAAGACAAAACCTCAATTAAGCTTCATCAAACACTGCTGCTATTACTGCATAAGATCACATTGCATTTTCTACGAAATTCCAATAACGACATGTTAAACAAATCTAAATTACCAAAGTACAGCATATGGTTTGATTCCAATCGATTGACAATTGACACCAGACCTAGATTAGTTCTTGATGTCGCTACTTGGAACAATTGTTGATTTCGAGTTCTGTAAGCCGGTGCATAGAGATTGATCCTTGATAATAACGTTGTCTCGATTAGACCGTTGATTAATTTGAAAAGAAACAATTCATCAAGTAATATTCGTCTGTTTTCTAAGGTGATTAATTTAAACTTCTCGATCCGTATCTCATATGTCATATAACCAGTCGATGGAATATATTTGTAACATAAAAATCTCAAGAATCGTCGCTGCACACTTTCTATTCTGTTGCAATACTCATCGTAGAACGGGTTCCATACCTGTGATAAATATTCCAAGTTAGTTCTAATAAGGCTATGAAATAATAGTATGAGAACCGAAGGATCCATAAAGTCTCTACCGCGCCTACAAACAAAACCTAATAATTTAAATGATTTCCGACAAATTATATCAACATGCCTATCAAAACGTAACCTAGAATCAAATGTAACACCCAAATCCATTATTGAATCAAGCTTAGATAATAAAGCATCTCCAATGTTGTAACGATGTTCAATTCTATGAATCCGCTTGGTAAACGTCATTGTGACACATTTTGCCACATTGAGAGGTAAATGATTATTGACAGACCAATCAAAAACGGAATTGAGATCACTTTGCAAAATTTCTACATCATTTCTATTGTCAATGACTCTGAAAATCTTTAGGTCATCTGCATAAAGCAAGTGTCTTGACTTTATAACACTTGAGATATCATTGACAAAAATAGAGAATAATAATGGACCAAGAATCGATCCTTGAGGAACACCGGAATGAGATCCAAACCCATCAGATAGAGTTCCATTAAACTTTACAAATTGAGTTCTATTACTTAAGTAAGACCGAAACCAATTGACCAAAAATGGAGGTATGTTAAAAGTCTCAAGTTTTTGAACTAAAATAGAATGCGAAACTTTATCAAACGCTTTTGAAAAGTCTGTGTATATACAATCCAGCTGTCCATTTCTATCCAATGTGCTGTATGCTGTATCACAAAACTCAGCTAAATTAGTTAACGTGGAACGTTTCGGGAAGAAACCATGTTGAGCCGATGTGATTTGACTTTTAATCTGATAAAAAACTATATTATACATTAATTTCTCAAAAATTTTAGCTAACGTATTCAAAATGGAGATGGGCCTATAATTTTCAATATTAGCCAAATCACCGGTTTTATGAACAGGTACTAAAAACGATATTTTCCACTTATATGGAAAAACAGAATTGTTTATAGACATGTTGAACAGTAATTTAAGCGGGACAGCAAGCACATCCTTTAAGTTTTTCAAAAACAAATTAGTTAATTGATCAGGACCTGCACCTTTATTAACATTAAGCGATTCCAACAATGCCAGAACTTCAAACTCGGAAATTAATGACAAATTTAAACTAGCATGACGGATTGGAGTTTTGCAACAAGACAGGTCTTGTACATAAACCGATTTAAAATGCTCAGCAAAAAGACTACAGATCTCCGATTGATTATTTGATCTATTATCTTTGAAAAACATATTACTGGGATCCTCAGACTTCGTCTGAAACGACCTATGATAATTCCAAAAATATTTTGGATCGTGTTTTATATTATTTTCAATACGCGCGACGTACAACTTCCAACACTTTAAGATACCCAACTTAACTTTTTTCCTATAACTGGAAAACATTAAATAATCATGGTTATTTCCGTACAGCTTAAACCGCCTATGAGCTTTTACTTTTGCCTTGATAAGTGAAATTAGATGATTAGAGTACCAAAAGGGAAACTTACGCCTTTTTTTAGGAATGTACACATCATATCTATTAATTAAGGTAAATATTCTGTCGTAAAAAATATTAACTGCCCTATCAACAGTCAAATTATGAAATAATGATTGCCAGTCAATACTAGATAAATCTTCTGCCATCTTTGAGTAACCTAACTTATACAAATTTAATTGTGGGAATGTATAAAAATGCTGTTTTTTGAGAAAACCTAAATTAATAGAAACAATAACTGGCGGATGATAACTATCAATTCTAGTTAGTGCATAATCACTTCTTTCGAGATTCACACAATTCGTATCAACATTCGAAAGAAATAGGTCAAGCAGCTTACTTTGCGCGTTTCTTACGTGGTTGAACTGAGATAAAAGTGTCAACGCCAAAGTGTCAATTAAATATTCTGCAGTACGTCCCTCACAATTGGAAACAAATATATTGTTTGGGTCATCCGTATTCCATTCAATTGACGAAAGATTGAAATCACCTACTATA
This sequence comes from Tipula helvola, assembly GCA_963556165.1. Lineage (NCBI taxonomy): Eukaryota > Metazoa > Arthropoda > Insecta > Diptera > Tipulidae > Tipula > Tipula helvola. Next base: position 185,801,493 of record OY744481.1, on the reverse strand, counting down.
ATAAAATTAGAGTTACTTTTACTAGAATTAACAACATTTGAGAGATGGTCTAAGAATAATTTATAATCATTAAAGGAGATCCCTATGCTAAAGTAAACAACACAAACAGTCAAAGTTGATCCATTATCAAGGCTAATTCTGATCCATACATCATCAATAACGCTACAGTTATTCAAACCTGTTAACCTGATTACTTCACAGCCCTTACAAATAGCAACAAGCACTCCTCCTCCATCTTGTTTATTACATTGCAGGAAATCACGATCTTTTCGATAAACGTCGAATCTTGGATCAAACAATTCAGCAGAATCAATGGACTCATTTAACCAAGTTTCCGTGAAGCAAACAATATCAAAACCACTAGCTTGCACAGCAAAATTGAATGACTGAAGCTTTGTCTTCAAACCTCTGGTGTTCTGATAATAAAGCCTGAGCCCTTTCATCATATATAGAAAACAAAATTATCTAAAACTATAAAGAAAATAATAAAAAAAGAATATTAGATTATATAATATAATAAAGTAGTAAACAATAATTAAAATAAACAGTTTAATTTTGAATGAAGTGACGTTGAAATAAAACAGTAAAATTGAAAATAAATGAAAAATAATGAATAATTATATTATTGCAATTTTAATAAATCTACGCGAGATGATATTTTATTGGCTTTATCGGAATCCGATTTTTTGCAAAAAATATTGCCATGTGATGTCCAAACATATTTATACTGGTTGTCAGCGTTCATCTTCTGCAATGACTGTTTAGCCTCGTACAATAAAAGTTGTTTGGCGGCTGAGAGATGTTCACGAATAATAATTCTGGATTCAGTCGCAAAACCGATATCAGAAGCATCAAAACCTTTCTTCAATTTGGAACATTGGAATGCATAGTCTTTTTTGAACTTAGACACGAATTCAACTGAGATTGGTTTAACAGTTGACCTAGATTGAGTGCGATGCACGTATTTAAAATCTGCTTCAGTAATATTGACCGCTCCCACATAGTGAAAGATCTTAGTGGCAAGTTCACCTAGTTTTTCATTTTTCATTCCAGGCACACCAAATAATTGTAGACTGGATGAGTAGCAGTGTCGATCGAGTCGTTCAAAATTAGAATTCATATCCATTAATTCCTTTTTGAGCAGTTCATTTTCATTTAACAATGATTGATTTATGTTGTTTATATTGGATATGTCAGATTGAATAACCTTAATGTTTTGTTCATTCACATTAACTTTACTCTCCAAATGAATAAGATCCACAATTTTATCACTAATGGAGGATAAGGAAACAGAGAAAACTGTTTGTTGTTTAATGAACTCGTTATGCTTAATTTTAAGTGCATCAATATCCGCCTTCATCGCTAGGAGGGTTGAATTAAAATCCAATTTGCTCGCTGTCACTGGAGAATTATAATTAGCACAATCAGCACATTTCCAACTGTATTTATCCGTTTGTAAGTATTCATTCAAAATAACTGACGTAATTTGACAACACCTTATATGAAAAAAACTGTTACACAGAGAGCACCGTATATTGTCATTTTTGTTGTTACGAATAACTTTTTCACAACAAACTTTGCATGTACTCATTTTTAATTTAACACTGTTAATAAACACTGGGCCAATTGATACGAAAGTTAAATGGATTAAAATTCCAAGATCAAAATGGATCTAATTGAACGCACAATCACAAGTTATCAAACTCTCTGCAGATTTTAAAATTTAAAATTCACATCACCATAGCTGTCTTTACAATTACCAAATTAGATAACCTTGAAGATGAATCTTGTGATTAGATGAACTTATTTTGTATCACGTTAAGCACTATCTGCAAGCATACACAGTTAATGTAACAGTTACACTCTTTAATGATTATTGTACAAGCCAACCAACTAATTGCGATTCACATTACACAATCACAATAACTATTACGAAACTTAAGAAATGGTTATAATTTAAAAGTGTTTACTTAATATTTCACTGATTATAATTAAATTGTATTAGAATTAAATCGTTTAACAAAAGTACCGCACATTTCACTTGACTCAGCAGATTAAATACAATATAATAGCAAAAAAAAAAAAAAAATTAAATGAAAAATTTATCCTCTATTTATTACTGCACGATGTTATCTCTTTGAAGACGATTTTTGGAATGATGCGTATATATGCGGACGTGGTATATATGCGGACTCTGGATACCAGGCACCCTCCAGTTTTATTTAGCCTTCCTGTAGTAAACCTGGGTGACCTACAGGCGACTTTTTTATTCCTAGCAACTCACAAGAGTTAATTCAAAACGGTAGACGAGGCACGGGAAGGAATACACGGGAGGGGTCTGCCCTCTCGAAGTCCTTGAGTCCCAGTGCTACCGCTTTTCTAGCATATGTAAATGTTATTATATCTAGGAGGGAGAGCAATGAGCCCAAATAGTATGTATCACGTACCGGTCGGCAGTATTATCAGGTTCATTAAGAATAATATTGAATATTGGCTGGACGGATAATTAAGTAGGGCTTGATGAACAAAAGATCTTTTAGGTCGCAGTGCGAGGTGGCTTAACGCCCCCATGGCCCTCAAGTAATAATAATAACTAGTGGTCGCCCAGTGGTCGAAATTCGACCGTAATTCATAACATTTTAAGTTTGAACGTTATTGAGGTTCTTTTGTCAGAGTATAATCATAGCATATTCATTATCAGGTCCCGCCAAGGCTACACAGTTATTTTGCCCATCTTTTTCAAATTATATAAAATTTAAATACATGGAAATATAAAATCTCAAACCATCGAATGATTGAACTCTACTTGCTGCGACGTATAATTGACCATGTGTAAAAATTGGCTGCCTCAATAAAATTCCAATTTATTCGAATATTTGTCCTTGAGATTTATTTATTGTCATCGCAAATTCAGGTATAATAATTGGAAATTGAGTTCTTGGAAAGTTAAATATGTAGTAAAACAGTACCAGCATATGTTAAATGTATACGTGGAGTCAAAATTCAATTGCGTGCAGTTCCTTTTAAAGGTTGCTTGATATGTTTACTGTTCACCTGGTAGTCGATTAAGTATTTCAGTATTAGTAAATGTACAATCATCCTAAAAATGCTAAAATAACTGACTTCAATATAATATCTGAAAGTAGGTTTTCGGAAATATTTCCATACACCTCATTAATAATATTATTTTCTTCTCCTATTACTTGCTGGGGTGGGGCTTCATCTTTATCAATTTTTTTCGAGAATTCGACAAATTCAATTTCATTTGGCAAGGCTCTCATATTTTGGGTAAACGTTACTTTATGAAAATACACAAATTTATGCCAAATCGTGACACATTTTTCAATTAAAGTTGCACGTGATCCAAGTGGGCAACTGGTAAGGTGTGCCGAAAATCACTGCACAGAAGTGTCGTTTTCCCTCCAAATAGTTTATGTTTATTATTTTCATCGCATAGATGATCCTGATCGCATAGAAAATCCCCCCCGTACTTTAACCCGAGCCGAGAGTTAATACAAAATGTCTGGACTCTAAAAAATGAAAACTTTCCTTGAGTTTTCTATGTGGTAGTTTGGTTTCGTGCAGAGAAACTCGCCCAAACAAAAAGTTCGGTCTACTCATCAGGTACTCAGGTAGTTACGACCAAACACAAACTACAAAAATAAAATTCCAACTTCATACATTAAGTATGAGGCAAGAACGTAGCGACTTAGCGAATTACATATAAATTCACCAAATCAAAAATGATCAAAATCTTTTTTTTTTTTTTTGGGTGGTAAAATCAACATTCATTTTGTCACAAAATACCCACATAAATAAGTTCCAAATTGTCAACTTATTTTGTGACAAAAAGGATCTAACATTTTGTGTTAAATTAGTGACTAAAATTTTTTTTTTTGGGTGGTAAAATCAACATTCATTTTGTCACAAAATACCCACATAAACAAGTTCCAAATTGTCAACTTATTTTGTGACAAAAAAGAACTTACATTTTGTGACAAATTGGTGACTAAATTTTTTTTTTTTTTGGGTGGAAAAATCAACGTACATTTTGTCACAAAATACCCGCAAAAATATGTTCCAAATTGTCAACTTTTTTTGTGACAAAAAGGAACTAACATTTTGTGACAAATTGGTGACTAACCTTTGTTTCCTTTGGGTGGTAAAATCAACGTAAGTTTTGTCACAAAATACCCGCATAAATGAGTTCCAAATTGTCAACTTTTTTTGTGACAAAAAGGAACTTACATTTTGTGACAAATTGGTGATTAAATGTTTTGTTTTTTTTGGTGGTAAATTAAACGTACATTTTGTCACAAAATACCCGCATAAATATATTCCAAATTGTCAACTTTTTTTGTGACAAAAAGGAACTTACATTTTGTGACAAATTGTTCTAAAATTTTGTTATCACCATTTTTGGTTACTCGGGTTCTTCATTGCTATCTTTCAAAAATCTTCACTAAGATATACTTTAAATTCATTCCGTAACGCCAATGCATTGGCTGGCGCATTTAATGCACAAATGTAACCAAATAAATTTCGCATTTGTTTTGGTGAATGTAATTCTTTTGCTTCATTTAAACATTCGCGCCATTCACCATCATTTGGAGTAAAGCCGCGAGGATGAAACGCTTGAACAAAAGTAGTGTGTTTAATTCAATTGTATATTTTCTAACAGCCTCAAATGATTTTGGACCACAGACCTGTAATAAAAGCAATCGTAAATGGAAAAGTTCGATGCCTTTCGGTGATCCTACATACATATATGCGTGTAATGATTTTATCAACTCCACGCCTTCTGTTCTTCCATTTTTTTCGAGAATCATCCCACACAAAATGCAAAGGAATTTCAATCAGTGAACCCCCGCTTTCCGATGGTAACTCGTTCCACTAACTTCATCGTATTGTGAAATTATCGTAAAGTGAACCACATTTTACATGACATAAACAACTTAATCGACGAGTCAAGATCACATTAAATTTGTTAATAATATCCCGTTGTTTGCAAAATGTAAATCGTAAAGTGAATTTTTAATCGTAAAGTGAATTAGATTTTGATAGAGTCGATTCATCGTAAGGCGATTTAATCGTATTGCGAGCCCATCGTGAAGCGGGGGTTTACTACTTATATTCATGCGCTGAAGGATCTGATCGATTCAATTCAAAAAATGCTAATAATTTTATTTGTGTTGCATTTTCAATTGCTTGACGTTCTTGCTCTTCTCGAAAGTAAACATTCTGTCTAAGCGGTAAATGAATGTCAAGTCTAACGATGATATGTGATTGATAATGCATTGGTAACTCATAGATGCACCATACAGCTTCATTCAGTTGATCTGACATAAAGACCATTTGCAATTTGTTTCATTTTATCAATTTATATTTCTTGACCTGGTACATTTCTCTCTGCACCTAATTCAACAGATGCACTGTCATAGCCTTTATACACGTATTTATAAATATTTTTTAACACTTTTAACTGTAGTACATACTTCAACTAATGGCAATTAAATTTGGCAAGTAAATTCGGATTGTATGGTGCAACATAACGATGATCGAGGCAATTACCGCGAACTGCAGCATTAATACCATTATCAGTTATCACGCCTTCTGTATAATGGATATACATCACATGTAAATTCATTAAATCGTTTTGGATAATCTTTTGTGCATTTTCCATCTCTCATACATGCAGAATTTGGATTAAGTACACCGCATGGACAATGCATCATGTGTTTTACAACATATTCATGTAATGTAGGATGTGTTTGAATGTTAGGAATCTCCACAGATGCAACTTTATCAATATCGGTATAGCGTTAACAATTTTATCTTGCTCATTTAAAGAGAGTAAAATGTTAGCATGAGGCAATCCTTTCTTTTGAAACTCAATTGTATAAACGAGTGCTTCAACTTTAACGAAGATTTTTTTTAGTGTAATGCCCTCAATTAATGCTTTCAGTTTAGACTTGAATACACGCACAACAATATCAGGTGGAAAATTAGCTGACTCACCTACACCAATATTGCTAACTATTTCAGGCCAACTTGGATTGCAAGTCATTGTAATAAACAAAGAAGTCTTTCCGAAATGTTGTACAAGTAACATTGCATCTAAATAATTCAGTTACATATTTCTTGGAGATCCATTGAATAATGATTGTAAAATTAGTCTACGGCCAACATTATTGGCATTGGGGTTCAATTTTAAATGTACTATTAAATTGTTGTAAACTTCAGACCTTAGAATTGTTTGATTTTGTCGAATGAAATGTAACTTTGTGTTCTCCATTCTCACATACATATCAACTATCCACTGTAGAAATAAATTTTGTGAATGGTGCAACATGCTAAATCTTCTTTAATTGCAAGTCGATAGGCTGCATACTGAAGCATGGTTAGTTTATTTCTGGGCGCTCTTGAATTAGATGTAGTTGGTATATTTGAAATTTTGATGTACCACCCAGTATCACTTTTTGGAAAAAGTAATGGATAAGCTAAAGGGTCCAATGATGAATGCAAAACAGAGATATTTTTGATGGTATACGATTAATTTTTGAAAACGAAACCATATTTCGTTCAAAGGGTGGCTCACCAACAACTGTACTAAATATTACTGCTACATTACTTTTAAACTGCATAGGATTCCAAAAAGATGTTTAGATAAAATTCTGGAATATATCCAATTAGGAAGGAACTTGGATGGAAACTCTAAAATGATTTCATTATTCATCGTGATGCTAAATTTCTTCAAAATCGGATAATAAATGGTAAAGTTCCTTCCTTATTGGCCATACTCCAGAACTTTATCTTGAAATAATTTTTGAATTCCTCTTCCATCGTACAAGCTGAATTTCATCAAAATTGGATAAGAAATTGCCAAGCTCCTTCATAATTTACCATATTCCAGAATGTTGATTTTCATCAAAATCGGATAAGTAATAGAATCCCAATAAAATTCTTATAAAAAAAAATCACAAACCCTCAGTTCAAGGAACCTCACTACAACGGACACCATTTTTGGTCCCGTCGAAGTCCTTTGTAATGGTTTCTCTGTATAAAGAACACTTTTATATTACGTTGGAATTACATGTATAACATTTACGGGATTAGAGTTACATGTGTAATATTTTCGATTGGAGTTACATGTATAACATTTTCGTTGATGGGTGCAATTAAAAAAAAAATCTATTTTATTTACATACCAGGGTTGCCACCTTTTCAAAATGCCTCGCGACGACACTACTTAAATATTGATTATGTACTGTACAAAATACACATAAATTTCAAGTGAAATATATTTTTAAAGCTGGAAGTAAAGAAACACGTTAAGTCGGGCAGTGTTTGATTAGCTCCCTAAACTCGAGATTACAATAATTCTGAAAAAATTAGCTTTTCCCGTCCTTTTGCTGATTTTGTAAAACATTTAAAACATTTTTGAATAAAATTATCGAAAACAAAGGATAGCATATTTAAACAACGTTTCAAAGAATTATGGATGACATTGCTATAACAATTCGGTTTTAAGACATACGGATTCAACGATTTCAAGTTGTGATAGATAATTATTTTTCCGAAATTAGAATTTGTATTGCTCGCGCTGAAAGCTGAAATTTTCGCTAGAGAAAAACCTAAGGAATTGAACGATTCATTTATTGCTGCACTAAACATACCACCTGCGGATTCATCAGCGTGTTCAAACAAATCTTCGAGTTAATTTTCAATTCCGTTCCCGGACGAGTAATATTGTAATACTATCGCAAAACATTTTCTATTTTTGTGAATCGAAGCACCTACTTTCAATAACAAATTTTGTTAGAAATTATTTTATTTATAACGTATACCATTTCTTGAGGAGCCAATACGCCTCTCACAATCGCCTCAGCTTTGGTTCGGCCACAATTCACTTTATTTCCAATTTTGGTGTCGAAATGTTTTGCTTTAATTAATTTTAGGCAGCAATGTTTGATAAAATGCACGGACAAGTTCTTCAACTGTAGTTCTTCATCAATTGTATCTTTCATATTAAAGAATGTAGGACCTATTCCCTTAGTCGTATCGTTTATCACGCCTAGTAACAGTCAAAATGTATTATTACTTCTATAAAACTATAGGTTTTTTTTACTACAATTGTCATTTTAAAAGGCTTTTTTGTCATGATATATTTTCAAGTGATCAGGAGATGTGCTGGTAGTCACCTGAAATGACCATTGTCGTGAAAATCAGTGTAATGCTATGTTTTGCATAGAAGCCGTTTATAGTGTTTATAGAAGTGGTATTGGAACTTGACTGTTGCTTGGCACGGTAAACGATGCAACTAAGGGAATCGGCATTCTAGTAATTACAGCACTGCAACAGGCATCTGTTAATTTTGTCTGGTGACTTTTTGTTCATTCGTGGTCTTCTAGGGCCCGAAAACCCTTATTAGAAACTAATATTTCCAAATTACAGCACCCTTCATCACTTGAAAACTTTTTTAAACCAACTTTTCAATTGCAACCAAAAATCACTAAAGTTCATTGCTTGCTTTATTTTATTTTTTCCAGGTTCATTTGAATTTGATGAACATCATCATTTGATGACAGTTACTAAAAAAATAATAAATTTATAAAATTTTTCTAAAAATCAAATATTTTTAATATTACTTATGAACAGCTTTGAACTTCAATAAAAATTAGAATCTTTAAACTGATCTCTTTAAAAACACAACATAATAAAATAAGAAGTTATGCCCCTTCTTATATAAAAAAGAAGTTACTTTCACGTTTCAATAAGGTTATTATTGCTTAGTCCAGTCAAAGACAAATTTCATATATTCTGTGAATTTACAATCGCTACCATTAAAAAATTCATGTCAAATTTAAAGTCGTCATAGTGTTTATAAAAATAATAATTAATCAGGAAATTTTATTTCGAACATTTTTTTGCACAGATAGGCAAACAAAAATAGTTAAGAGTAATTTATAGAAAAATGCATTGATAATTGGCGCCGTTTAAAGTCATTTTGGTTTTTGTAAACGATGAGAACCATTTTTTTAAATAGCGAGGATTTTTCAGTATCTACGAGGACGCGAGGACAAAATAGTCAAACGAGAACAATCCTCGCCAAACGAGGACGGGTGGCAACCCTGTTACATACATACAAACAAAATCATTTTCATTCATTCATTCACAGAATAAAATTAAAGTATTATTGTACTACTTTGATCGTTTTTTGCTTGTACGTGTATGTATTGTAAAGGAAACAACGTCAGTCGATTTTTCCTGAACTATCCAACCGATTTTCGTTTAACAAAGATTGCACACACCTACAAAAGAATAATACCTTTCGAATGGTGTAATTTTTATGAAAATCGGTTGGGTAGTTTCGGCGTAAAAGGGGTACATAGTTTTCTCTTCACGTATTAATATATAGATAATAATAATTACTGTACGTCAGATGTCTAAGTTATTCGCCGCTATTTTTAAATGCAGCACCCTCTGTCCAGGTTAGCATGTCAAATATATCGTTAGTGTTTTGTATCGAAAGTATGGTGAATTTATTAACATAAAAGAATTTTTATATTTTAAAATGTTTATAAGTCGTTTATCGACGCGTTCACTCTTCGTAGCCATAAAATTAAACCTCAAACTTTATTGTAACCTTTATCACGGCGGTAATGACATCTGATGTGCGGAAACAAAAACAAACTCTTTTTGCATGCCTCATACGAAAAACAAATTATTTAATCACACAATTATAACACCTTACTATTTCGTGAATTTGTTTTGCTTTTCCTACAATTTTTGCACTTGAAATTTCCGTAGGTGGTAATTTAGATTTTACCAAATGTGTAATGATATCACTGTCATCTAAGTAATAATGTGTATTGATTTAGTAACCACACGATTTGTTTACTACAAGAAAGGTTACAGCTTTTATTTGAATTTTACCAGAATGATGTTGTTATGAAAAGTTTATAAATTTTAAATATATGTTGAAATCCAAACATTTATGAAAATATGTCAGAGATAATAATTAAGAATTTAAACCGTTTTCATCCAAAAATTTGTCTTAGTAAAAAAAGTAATATCCATATGTTTTGTGTGTTTTACTATGGAAAGTTTGGTTTTTCCCTCGTTTAAGAATCTTGTGCATAGCACCAAAGCATCCTTCATTATACAAGCCATAATCTAAAAAACGAAGCTTTTTTAAGGGAATTAGAAACGACAAAAAAAATCATAATTTTCATAGTAAAACACATAAAACATATGGGAAATCACTTTTTTTTCCTAAGACAAATTTGTCAATGAAAACTTTACAAATTCTTAATAATGATTTCTGAAATATTTTCATAAATGTTTGAATTTCAACACATATAAATCTCGTTTAAGTAAATTGTTTTCATTTTCTTGTAATAATTAATTTATTTAAACCAAAATATAAAAAAAAGTTCATAACAACAGCATTCTGGTCAAATAAAAAAGAAAAGCTTACTACAAATTGTGTGCATTAAGTCAATATACATTAAATAGATGGCAGTACAAATTTTTTAAAAATCGTACCAAAAATTGCCACCTGGGGAAATTTTTAGTTCAAAAATTGTAGGAAAAGCAAAACAAATTCTCAAAATATTAAGAAAGTGTCATAATTTTGTGATTAAACAATTTTTTTTCGTATTTTTCTGTATAAATATGAGACATCTAACGTACACTAGTAAAACTAAAGATAAATGTAGCAAGTATTATTTTAATTCGTCAGAGCCAACTTTGATGTATTTTCAAAATGAAAGTTCGCAAAATATATTTTAGAAATAATTTAATTTTAATATTTCTTCAATTAATATTTACTTAATACCAATAAACCCTGCATGTATATTGCTGCTAAAGATATGTAGAACACTTTTGTATAAACATTTTGTAACATTTTTGCTTTTTTTATTGCAAAACTTGAAGCTAAAAAACACCATTTTTATTATGAATTCCTATAGAAATCAGTGAAAAGTTATACCACTAAAAAAGCTTCTAAAAAATACGTCACAATGATTATGGCTCTATACTCTAGAAGGCTCTGATAGCACTCGTTGCATTTTCGTCGTTGGGATTCAAATTCGTGACATTTGAAAAAAATTATCGATAGTAAGCATATCACTAGTTTTATTACACACGATAATATAATACAACTTATTTTGCAATGATTTTTCTTAAAATTTATTATTTAACTAAATACACTTCATACAACGATTTTTCAACATTTCAATATCTATCTTGTAGAGCGATTTTTAAACACTTCAAAATATGTATGTCTTTGTTTCGGCTATTACTTCATTATTCAACGCAAATCCGTTGAAAAAAAATGTTCGGACAAAGGTGTTTACTCAATACAATATCATTGAGTTTATTCAATACAATACCATTGATTATTGGAAGCATTTCTGGGATTGTCACCTTTTGGTCTTGTTCATCAACAAAAACACTTGTACAAAATTTAATAATAGTAACTCATTACGGCGTCATCTAAGTGTCAATACGGACAATTTCTCAGCCGCAAACCTATTGCGTAAACCCAACGATAACATTGAAATGATTGGAAGTTCTTTTTTACATAAATTTTTTCCTGCATTATAGTAAAAATGATGGTGTCTTTGTTTATAGGTTTTGTATGTCTGTGCTTTTTGCATTCAAATTTTAAGTTGTAAAATTTCATTTTAATGAATCCATATTTTTTTATTTTTTAGTATTTTCTATCCACGCCGCATAATAAATTTATGTGTAAGCTTTACAAAAAATGTATACGGTAGAGAAACATAAATTTTATGTACCTACGAGTATAATAGTAATAACTTTTATTATCGCATAATTTAATATATGACTGTGGAAGATCGTTTATGTTATGAAGCAAAGCACATCAAAATTTAAGCGCTGTATTCTGTCGAACTCTAGAGAATATGTAGAAGGAATTCAAATGTATTTTGTTGAAACGCTAGATAGTATAAAACGCATTATATGACGCAGTCAAATCACATTTTAATTTCAAAGATAAACTTATACAAATTTGAACGACTGGCACTTGTATTTGCCATCCTATGTATTTTTGCTGTACTAACCTCTGTGGTTACTTTACTATAGTTTTCTCATCGAACTATCTTCACTTGATAAATATTACTTTGGGAAGATCCTTATTCACTATTGGTTATTTAAGGCAATCGAACATCAGAAAGAGAAAAATATTCTTATTTGTAACTAAAACAAAATAACAATAAAATGAAACAACTAATCACAAAACACCAACCATTCGTAAACGATAACTATCAGCTACCTCTATAAAATAATTGCACAAAATTTGCAACAATTAAACAAAAAACTGACTAGAAATTCGGTGTTTGGTTCGGCCAAATCAGTTGGATTAGCAACCATTTTATCAGATAACAAACTATGTTATTTAATTTTTTATTGAAATCCATTTTAATATTTCAAATTTAAGCCTCTAAAAAGAATTTTGACGACCAATGAGCAAGAAATAATCTTGAATATCGCGTTGATTTACTATGTGATTAAACTTATTAAAAAAAAGTACATGGAAATGTGTGATTAGTTATGAACTAATGAAGGAATTAAACCTTTCCTAAAATAATGCACAGCCCTGCTCAATTGAATCAATCGCAATTGTCCACAGTGAAATTTGTACAGCGTTGCTCCAATGCTTCAAGGGTAAATAAAGCCCTTGGCTTTAAAGGGATTCAAAAATTAATTTGAATAGCCAATAATAAGCCTCATGCTTGGAAAACTGAGCGTCAGTGCCTTTGATCCAAATTCGGAAAAAATGGTTTACCTTTTGAAATTTCCTTATAATGATAAAGTTGGAATATTAATATCCCTTTGAAATGAAACCAAACCCACATTGCTCAATATTTTAGGATTTTCAGCGAATTTCGGTATATTGATAAGTTTTACACGTTTGAGACATCTGTAAAGAGCGAGCTAACCGGTCACAATTTTCACTTGAAACCGGAATCAAAGTAAACTGAGAGTAGAAAGTTACATTGATGGATTATCAGATCAGGTGGAGTTACATTCATGGATCACTACAGAACTGTAGTTTTCCCAAACTTCTTTTAATTTGAGTCCAAGAGAGTGGTTCCAAACAATAGTTCGGAAATACGCAAAGTCGGTTTACGGTGTTCCCGACATGCAATCCAAAGCGAGGTAAAATATCTGAAAATCTGAAACCAAAGTAAAATTTTAGTGACACGCGTTACATGAAAGTTGCTGAATTAGTTCATAAGGTGAGATTCGAGATTCCTGACATAAAAGATTTCCGACATTACATACAATTATTTCCAAACACATGAATCATAGGCCATTTGTGATTGTGTGAACTCTGTTCGAGAAACTTTCGGCATGACAGTTATCATTTTTGGATGGTACAAATCTAAGCCTGGAAAGGAACTGCCATAAATACGTTGATAAAAAAAGGAAATTGTAACAAAAATGTCGTAGCATAAAAAGAATTGAATTTTGGCTGAATTCAAAGCTGATCGAAAGCAATTAAAAAAATGTTTTCTTAATTCATCCTTAATACTTTCAATATTATTTCGCAATAATATTGAGCGTGTAAGCGTTATATTGAATATTTGCTTTGAACAAAATATTGCTTGCGCAATATTTTACAAAATAATATTGCGTAATAATATTGACCGTAAACACGGTCTTAATAATTCACCTTTATAATGTTCGTCTTTACACACAACGATGGAGATTTATACCTGAATTTTAGTTATTCGCTTAGAGCATTTTCGTGTACGGGATAAGAGAAATACAGGTATTGCTGCTCACCGTGGTTATTTTAGAAAATAAATAGAACATTTTGTAAATTTTAACTAAACTTTAGTTACTTGCACACTACTCAACTAATTTTTGTGCTAAAATTGAGTAAAATGTTACTAAATTTAAATTCATAAATTGATATAGTTCATTCTTATCAGCGTGCCATTAATACATGGTTTGCTAAATTTTTGGTACTCAAAATTGGCTTTAAAGCTAGATCCCAGAAAACCAGAAATCACATAAAAAGTATTTAATTCCATTATATATAATTTTGAATGGTTCTCTTATATGACGTGTCATTAAAAGAAATTATATAATCATCATCATTTACCAGATAGTGATGTTTATCTGATCGAAATGGCCCAAATTATCTGATTAAAAACGGTCCAATAAGAAGCATATAAAGTTCAGTATGTCATTGTTGTATGACTTGAAACTGTATAGCGAACCCTGTTGAATATTGTATTATTTTGTTTGTGGCTAATTAATGATCGATAAAGGACGGATCACAAAATAAATATGTTATGATTGTTATATGATCAGCAATAGTTTTACTATATAATGCTGATATATGATTTTCAAAATTTTCATAAAAATATATTTTATAATTCCTTAATTTTCCCTTTTTTTCTTAATCAACCAATTATCACGTTATTACATATTAATTAATTTTTCTATCATTACTGAAATAATTATACATATTATTATTTTTTTGGATTAGAATTACCTTATTATTTTACCTGTGATATGTCCTCTCGCTGTATTTCGAACTCGTGCCATCTAAGAATACTAAATGTATGAATATATGCTACGCCTTAATCACCTTTGCAAACTTGTTTATTTTCTGTATTAATATTGTTTAATTTACGAAATGTATACAAAGAAAATAGATGCAAGATATCATTATTCTGGAACATGGCGCGATAGAGAGAGATATCTATATTTCTGTATATGACTATTATGAAGTTGTAATATGATCAAAATCAGGCTTGAAAATATATTAAAGCTAATATAAAGTATTCATATGATCATTTTATGGCTGGAAAAAACGGTTAATTTTTGCTAGTTGTAATGTTAAACACACTAAGTAACTGAGTTACCTCAGCTCAACATTACGAAGAAATTGTCTCCTTATCTCTACACCCGCAGCAGTTTTTATCCTGCTAAGTTATTTGTCCAGCTTGAATGGACAGTTTTGGGCCTTAGCCACACATTATTTGAAAAAAAAAAAAATTAATTAATAATTCCCTGGATGAGGGTTTAATTAGTAAGTAAACTCGATCAGTAGCAGGTAGTCAAAAGAAAGGGGGAATGACGCGGTTTAGCTGTGCATTCACCTGCCTCTAAAGAGGCTATTGACTCCCTACTACTGATTGTACCTCTTTTAGTTAGTTATGGTTTTTTTTTTTTTTTTATATTTACCTTTTTTTTTCCTTGATATAGATTACCGAAAGATAACAAAAAAAAAAATAATTACTTTATAGATCGACAAAAATTATTTATTTTCCGAAAAAAATTTTTTAACATAGATCAAAAACAAAACAAATCTACTCAAAACTTCTAACCTGACGGTTAGCAAAAATAAAAATGATCACCTAACCTGACGGTTAGCAAAAATCAACAGTCCCGAATAAAATTTTTGCGAGGTTTTTATACAATTTTTCTGCTGATCGGTAAAAAAAAAACACATATTTTCTTTTTTTCTCTTCCAATAAACTTGAAAAATTCCATAATCACCCCACTGACATCTTATTCGAATTTCCGGTCATATACAAGAACTGTAAACATGAGGCACGTTTTGGCTGCATGTGTAACCACATGAACTGCCCAAGTTGCAAAAAAAAAATTATATTTTCACGCTTATTTTTACCTTGAGAAATTCAATTCCATCGACAATGACCCAGGTTGAATAAACGGAAACGAAAATTGAGACTTCAACAAAAACAAATTTGTCTACACACTGATTAAAGAATGTGTGATAATAAAAAAAAATATTCTTATGTTTGTTTACCGAAACTTGAGCTTCCGCAAATAAACATAAATGAAAACACAAGTCATATGGGCACGCGCCATTGGAGATATTAGGATTTTACATTAATTTAGTTGTTGGTTATGAATCTTGCTTATGTGCATGTTTTAATATGTACAAACAAGATTGTTCCAACACAATTAATGTAAATGTAAAGTGAACTGTACCCGGATGTCATGTAAATTTGTATAATTTAGAAGAAAAAAAATCTTCAAATGTGGGGTACAGTTTTATACGCGAATTTGATGGATAAGATTATTTTGTGACGGGGATGACAAGCGCCCGTTACATAGCAATAGAGTTAGCCTTCATTCTAGCGGTATTTAAGTGACAGCATTTAATGAGTGTACAATAGAGTGTATAAACCTGTGTTTTTTTAATTAATTAAATTTAATATTATAATTACAAATATGGCGTATAGTATTGTACAAACCTACGAAAATAATAATCCATACCTTACGGTTGTGCCTATTAATTGGATAGATGAAAATGGCTGGGAAAAATTTATTACTGGGTATTCGGATGGTATTGCTGCGAAATTAGATGGCATTGATTTGTTGTATTAGCCACCAGAAAAGGTTAAAGAACTTTTAAAACTAGCAGAAAGTGTACGGCAACCGAGTTGGAAGGTGGGTTTTATTATTTTTAACATACATATATTACAATAATAAACAATTTTATTGGTTTTAGCGTAAACGTGTTTTAATTTTAACACATCAAATCAAAACCAATAAAATTGCTTATTAATAAATAAAAGCTTACAAAATAATATTCATATATTTATATATTTGAATGGTTTTACTTGTCCATACATTCACTTTAATCGCTATTTATGTTGAATTATTTATTTTAGATAATGCGATGCAAGATAAAGAGACGAAATTTGGAATTTGAAGAGGCTACTAAAACTCTAGAAGTCATGATGGAAATTTCAGAAACGGAGGAGGATAATTATCCAGGGCTAAAAAAAAAAAATTGATGGAATGAGGACTTCTGGACTTTCAAACAAAATTTTAAATCTCAGCTCATAGATATTAATGGTAAAAATTCATTTATTTCAAAACATTGCTTATTCATTCGTTTCAAATATTTTAGGCCCTACTGTAACGTCTAATACAGAGAGGAAACCAAAACTAATTCGAAAGTTATACGGCCATCCTTCATATATCAAAAAAACGCCCGCGCTTATAGCTAAAAAAAGTAATTCGTTATTGAAAATACCTGTTGATTCAGAGCAATAACAAGTTCCAGAAACCAATATCGATCCTTATGTCCAGGCCGATATAAATCGTTCTGAATCGATTTTGCACAAAATTTTGGAAAACGTCACTTCGTTTAGAGACAACATGATGACTAGGATGTCAGCATTGGAAATGAGAGTCAGTTCCATCGAAAATCAGATTGGAAAATTACCTTCCTTAATGACGGAAGCTGCCAAGTACGGTCCACTTAGAAATAAATAATGTGTTGTTTTATTAACTTTTTACTAATTCTAGGCCTTTGCTGGAAGAATCAGCAAAAATACAAACAATTTTGGAGCAATTTTATTCGTGTAAGGAGTCACATACCAAAAATCCATTATTTTGCGAGCCCTCGGTAACACCAACTGATTTACCTGGATTTACTATCATCGATTCATTATCGAAACTAGAGGAATTCGAGGAAAATCTAAAGGATTTAAACTATTTTCAAAATTTGGTAAGCAGTTTACTCATTTTTATATACATAAACATATTTGTAATGCTACCATTTGTCGACCATATAATTTAAATGATATAGTCGAAAATTTAGGCGCCGCAATGGCATGTAAGTTGAAAACGTAGGCTATGCCCTTCGAGTCAATAAAGACGTTTTTTTTTTGGAAAAATTAAATTTTGCTGAATTAAATATTAAATTGTATTTATTTCAATAAACCTTATTAAGAACAAGCTGTTTTTTTAACCAGCCAGGGCCGATAATAAAATCCTTTTTTGGAGAAAAATGAAACATAAGTCAAGATGTGGAACTGCCGGATGGAGCTAAAGAGATGAGCTATGCGATCATGTCGAAATTTGCAGTAATTTTTATTATCATGTTAAACAACTCCTTTGGTACATTGTTGTAAATGAGCAGATGCTCAAAACAATGTACCATAAGAATATATGTATTAAAATTTATAAAGAATAAAGAAAAAAAAACCATCGTTAAGAGTTGCAGCTAAAGTGAACGTTTGCTCTGCTTGCAAGTTTTATTTATTTCGCCATTGATACTGTTGTGATTCGTAAACTGTACAGCATATGCATTTTTGACCTCACCCAAATAGCCAATAATTTACATTATGTATTAAGATAATTATTTTTATGTTTTAAGTTTAATCGATTGAAATGCTTCAATGGCCAATGCAACGGTAGTGGGGCACTGTTTGTTATGATATTTTAGACCGGATTTTAGCGCGCTCATTTCTGGCTACTTGTTCATGGACCGGAATAGGACGCCAAACTGCAAAGCACAGATTCGACAACCAACACAATGTAATTAAAATATTTTGTGATGTTGTTTTGGTGGCAGATCCAACATTTTCAGTGTCTCAATGCGAAGATTTTTAAAAAAACAGTTACGAAACTCTACGGCTCGGCTTAACACCAAATTGCTTCGTAGACCAACACAACGTCAACGCCTACGTTGTGCGACTTCTACTACCACGTTAGATGTTGGCCAAATTCAGTAAGTGATATATTAAAATAAATGCCTTAATTTTCTTTAAATATTGGGTCATTTCTTCTAGTTCTAGTAATATGTTTACAACGCCTAACACAATATTTATCACGTGCTCCTCAGATTTGTATGCTGTTTGATTTTATTCTTTCGTTTTGTAATAGCACAATAATTTCATGTTTCTTTTTTACAGAAATTCGCCAGATTTGGACGAAGAAATCATGACAGAGTTGGTACAGGAAACCAGAAATATTCCATCGTCAGACTCATCTTTTTCTCCATCTACTCCGATGACAAATTAATGTTAAAGAATTTTTTTTTTATATTGAAAAATCGAAATTTATTAGAAATAAAACTCAGAATTAATGAATTATTTTAAATTTTATTAGAATTCGTTTTGTTTCAATTAAAATATTTTTTAGTTCAATGTGTGCTGCAGTGGTATAAACACAACTTGGTTATTTTCATTTTTATTGCTACTAGCTTGCACAATATTTCTTCAATTGGATACAAATCACTAGAAATAAACTTAGTAGAATTTGTGGTATAAAAAATATTAAGATTAGATGATTCTATGGGGTCTGAAAAAAAATCATCCCGATATTTTATCTTTTGTCCAAAAATAAAATGTTTTGCATCGATTTCAGTTCCATATTCCATTGCAATGATGTCGTTGTTTATATTCAGGAACCACTTATTCTCAAAATTATTTTTGAGGATGAAATTTTCTTTTAACTGTATCCAGCCAAATTTTTTTATATCCGATTCATCAAGTTTTAAACGATATTTATAAAATGGATAATTTTTTCTGAATTTATGGGGTTCGACACGTTTGGTTATTTCGGATAGTCTGTTTGCTAACTGAACTAGCGGCAGGCGACCATTTTTAATTTTTTGTTTTATTTGATACAACTTATTTTCAAAAGGATATGTGGAAATTGTTGGCAATGGTCCAAAACGTTCAATTTCATCTGGTACATGCGAAAAATTATGTGGGTTTGATGTCAAATGATCGGGATATAAGAAAGTGTAGTTTTCTACAAAGTGCTCTGACAAAGATCTTCCTAATGGCCAATATTTTTTATAGTATTTAATTAGAGGAGAAAATTGTAGTTGCACAGAATAACACATCAAAATTATAGTAATCATCTACAGGTAAGTGATCTTTTAGGATGACTATGCCGATATAATTAAGAAAAGAAGCAAATTCGCTTCCCTTCCAAAAAGCAAGAACGTCTGTACCTCTAACATCGCCATGTATTTCGTCCGGTAAAATAATTTTCAATAATTTTTCATTGAGGATATGTATCGTTTTAGAATCCCACTTTGTATTATATCCTAAACTGCCATCTTTAAACCCCAGTAAATATTTTTTTACAATTCCGAGATGTAGAATGTGTAGCGGATCTCCAACGATTACATCTTTTATCATATCTAGCGACTGAATTCGTAGTAATGGTGATATAATTGGTTCCAATTTTGTTCGTAAAATTGGTCCTTCAGGTACTTTTATTTTATAGTTGTTGTGGTGTAATCCATATATTCTCGATCGGAAGCCTTCGTTAGTTCTGGGAGGAGCATTTTGATTTTGAAATACGGTTGTATTTGAATTATGCGAAAAGTGTCCTATCGTTGTGCATTTTAGGCAACCGTGCTTTGCATTAAAATAAGCTGTTCCTTTTATAAACGACCGTGCCGGCGTATCACATAAAAAACATCGTATTTTCACTGATAATTTATGACCATTTATCTGTATTCCATTGCCCAGAATTGGAATGGTTTCATCAACAAATGGTTTTAAAAACTGTTCTATTTTTTGTGGTTTACTGGTTCCATAAAATACTCCAATTACCATTGGTTGAAATTCCGGAATTTCAAAAATGTTAAACAGTATAGGCCAAAATTCGGATTTAGAACTTCTAAAAATAGGTAAACCATCAATATTAATATTTAAAGAGATCACAATGGATTCCTTAAGTTTTGCAAAATATATTCTTAAACAAACTTCCAACCCTTGATGCCAATATTTACCACCTTCTATTTTTATAAAGCTCTGAGCTGTTTGACGTGGAGTTTGCATTATTGATCTTGGATTGTTCTGTAAATTAGCTCCAAAACTTTTATTAACGTTTTTAATTAACGGTCTTAAAGCAGCTTGGTTTATATTATATTGATGTGCCCATGATTTTAAAAACTCTTTGAATGGTACGTCAACTTCCTCGCTATCACTGCAACCAGATAACTCATTTGCACTTCCTCTGGACTAAAATAATCAACGTCAAAAGTAGCATCAGGATTTTCACTATCGCTGTCGCAGTAGTCGTCGGGAAAAGGGATTCTCTCAACTTCAGTATGCTTAACCATAGTTTCTGTATTAGACGGCTGAATAGATACATTATTTAATCCTGATGTGGATGGGCCGGCGATGGACGAGTGACGGCTTATCCATATTTTTAATTTAATTATATTTGTATACTTTGGAAACTGGAGCAAATGAACAATATAATAATTGCCAAACTTTTACGTCACTTCTGAAATGGATTTGTTACAAGTATGCGGCAATCTAATAGTCATAAAATATGCTACTTTAGGACTATTTTGTGGTTTAAAATCAGGCCGAGTTGTACTTCGATCATAATACCAAACAATATAAAATAATACGTATTCGAAAAATGACCGACCAAAATTATGATTGAAAGTCATCTAGTCTAAGTCAATCTAATGATCAATATTAGATTCGTTATGGCTTTGTATCATATCACCAAATACCATTTAATGATCCTGATATACCAAAAACCGCAATTTCGGGCTATATGAATTTACAGTAATGACATTTGGACTTAGAAACGCTGGTCAAACGTTCCAAAGATATATCGATCAAGTACTAATAGAGTTACCTTTCGTTCCTAAATATATGGATGATGTTCAAATCGCGTCAAAAACCCATAAAGAGCATTATGAACACCTTAAAATAGTTTTTGAACGTTCTCGTCAATTCGGTCTTGAAATTAATATAGCAAAATGTTAGTTTGGAAAATCGGAGGTCAACTTTCTGGGTTTTAAAAAAGACGAATTTGGAATCAAACCCAATCCGGATAAAGTAAAAACCATTTCACAAATTCCTTTACCATAAATCGCAAAAGATTTAAAACGATTTATTGCTTCAATATATTTTTATCAAAAAATTGATCAAAGAAAATATTAAAAACGGCAAAACACCGGTTATTTCGTACGACCATTCTAATAACGCTTTTGAAAAGTCTAAAGACGAATTAAAAATTTGTTAGCTCACCATTCACAAAATGCAAAAATATATTTACACGTCGACACATCCAACGAATGCGGAGCATTGCACCAAATTAAAAACGATTTTCTAGAACCATTAGGTTTCTCTTCAAAACGGCTAACCAATGCGCAACAAAAATACAGTACGTATGATCGCGAACTATTGGCTCTTTATTAATCCGTAAAACACTTCCGAACTTCAATCAAGATCAGAGTTTCACGATTTTAACACCATAAACCATTGATTTTCATCCTTAACAAAAACATGAACCAAACAGCACCCAATTGCGACACATTGATTTTATTGGCCAGTACAGATATACAACATATATCTGGTAAAGATAATATCGTTGCAGATATGCTATCGCATTTAGAAGACAAAGAAGTTTCCGAAATTCATTTTCTTGACTATGCCCAACTAAGGATTGAACAAGACAACGACATTGAATTACAAAATTTATTGCGAAACAATGAAACAAAAGTTTAAAAATTGAATTAATTAATATCCGCGGTAGGTACGTAAAATTTGTCCATTATTCCATCTACATTGAGAAAAACATATTTCAAATCAATTCATAATTTATCGCATCCAGGCACAAAATCTACAATAAAACTAATTACGGGTAGATTTGTATGGCCTAAGATAAAGAGCGATTGTAAAACCATGTCAGAAAACGCATGACTTGTCGAATAGGAAAAATTACTCGTCACAACCAGCGACCCTTATCTAAATTCCTAATAACAGGTGAACGGTTTAGCCATATAAATATCGACCTGGTTGGCTCTTTATCGTTCTCAAGAGGTTTCACGTATTGCCTAACATGCATTGATAGGTCCACGCGATGGCCGGAAATAATTCCGATATCCGACATCTTGGGCGAAACTGTCGCTGGTGGATATCACGATTTAGTACGCCCCGAAATATAAAAACTGACAGCGGTCGGTAATTTGAATCTTCACTATTTAACGAAATGGCCAAGTTATTAGATGCCAATACTATCACACAACCGCATATCACTCACAAGCGAACGGGATGATCGAAAGATTACATAGAACCATAAAATCGGCTCTTAAATGTAACAACGCTAACGATTGGGTGGATTGTATTCCTACAATTTTATTGGGACATCGCTCGATTTTTAAAGAAGACATAAAGGCGACACCAAGCGAATTGGCATAAAATTAGTTGCAGCAAAATCCAAGGTATTTAGCCCCTATTAAGACGCTGTCAATTGCATGACAGTTGTTAGCATGCTTGCTTTAAGCTTCTGAGGTCCCGAGTACGATTCCCGGTGGGTGATGAAAAATTACGGCTGGTTAATGTAAGGATCAATGAATTAATCACTCGTTATCCGTTGTAAAAAGGATTACGAAACTTCACTATGAAGCGGCCAAATCCCTTTTTGAGATGTAGCGCCAGCAGAATTGCACGACTGAGGCTATGTGCTGCGTTACTGTTAGTTGAATTAATGAAATCCGTTGAGGGCTTACTGTTTATCACTATAAGTAACAAATACTATTGGACTGATTCGATCATTGTATTATATTGGTTGTCGAACGTGCCAAATTGGTGGAAAGTGTTCGTGGCTAACATACTTCGAAGATATTGCGGAACACACGCATAGAAAATTGGTACCCAGTTCCAACAAGAAATAACGCTGCTGAATGCGCTTCACGAGGTGTAATGCCGAACGAGCTGGTGGTGAATGGTCCACTATGGTTGAAAGACAAAGAGGATTGGCCAAAACAAAATAAACAT
Organism: Tipula helvola; assembly: GCA_963556165.1. Lineage (NCBI taxonomy): Eukaryota > Metazoa > Arthropoda > Insecta > Diptera > Tipulidae > Tipula > Tipula helvola. Next base: position 185,777,917 of record OY744481.1, on the reverse strand, counting down.
AGAGAGTACCACGTCAGTATTATTAAATATCCACAAAGAGGAAGACTGTTTGAAGGATATATAAAACCTTCATCCGACCATGCATAGAGTATTGTACCACCCTCCACTTATTGGACAGGGTTCAACGCCGCGCTATCAGAATAATACGGAATCCCAGACTTACTCAAGAACTAGATAGCTTACAGCATCGCAGAGATGTTGCAGAACTCTGCGCCTTCTACAGATGCTTACATGGAAAATGTTCTGCCGAACTATCGGAGAAAATACCACCATTCGTTACAACAACAAGAGTAACAAGAGGAATAACCAATGCACATAGGTTTACGATGAAGCTCCCGAAACCTCGAACTGAAGAAATCAAGCGCGAATTCTTATACAGAACATCAAAAAAGTGGAATTCGCTAATACACTTTCAATTTCCGAAAGAATACCAAATGAATAAATTTAAGGTAGCTATTAATCTTTACTTGCAGGATCGCGCATTGGGTGCAGAAGCTCTGACAGTTACAAGGAGCTAGGACCGTTAATAAGTCCGCTCTGCACCCAATTAAAAAATTAATAAAAAAATAAAAAAAAAGGATTTAGCATTGCGGATTACATCATTCCACACAATAATAAAAGTAGTAGCACGATTAATCCGTTTATTCCAGAATGCAAAGACGATCATCAACAAGAATCATCCAAAAACCTCTAACAAGAAAAGAGATTTTTGAAACCGAATTATAGTTTGTTGGCGATATGTGCAAAATCGATTAATGAAGGAAGACATCACGAATTTAACACGATCAGAACCAGTAAAATCAAATTTGAAGTTTTTGAGCCCAATTATTGACGGTGAAGGAGTTGGGGTCGTCTACAGAATGCCAAGGCACCAGAAAGTATTAACCATCCTCTCATCATTCCGATAAAAACTAAACTCGCTAAACGTTTGGTAGAAGAATATCATTAAATCTATCATCATGCTGGTTCACAGTTACTGCTTGGATTGTTAAGGCAAAAGTACTGGATCATTCTTGGCAAGGATATGGTCAAATTAGTAACAAGAGGATGTGTATCGTGTACAACGACACAATTTTGTATTTATTGATCTAAATAAAATTAAAATTAAATCAGTTTTCAGTCCTAGGCAACCTACAAATAACTTAACCCATTAATGCCCAAAAAATAACTACCTGTAAAAAACTTTCAAACTGCTATCACAGGGTGATGTTAAGTGAAGAACATAAATAAAAGAAAAATTGCAAAGAAAAACTATTTATTTTCGCGAAAAAAAAAAGCGTCCGTAACTTTGGTTCGTTTGCTGGTTTTCCACAATAAATGTCAAAAGCGTAACAATATCCACACGAACTGCTTATGATCCAATTTTTGTAAACCCGTGCCTCCTACTGGCTTACCTCTGGGTTTCGTCAATTGAATCATTGTGACGGCGCATAAATGCGTCATCACAATACTTTTTTTGGTCGGTGTTATTGCGCCTAAATGGTTAAAATCGGTAATCTTGTTTTATTAAAAGCTTTTGTTTAATTTTTATTATAATAGTTGCTTTCCAATCGACCAACCGCAAGCACCCGCTAGTGAACCGCTAGTAGAATGGTTTTTGTCTTCGCTAAATTATCTATAGATAATTTAGCAGAGATAAAAACCATTCTACTAGCGGTTCACTAGCGGGTGCTTGCGGTTGGTCGATTGGAAAGCAACTAGTAATAGAAAATCGAAAGCACAAAACAATAATAGTTGCTTTCCAATCGACCAACCGCAAGCACCCGCTAGTGAACCGCTAGTAGAATGGTTTATGTCTTCGCTAATTTATCTATAGAAAATTTAGCGAAGACAAAAACCATTCTACTAGCGGTTCACTAGCGGGTGCTTGCAGTTGGTCGATTGGAAAGCAACTAATGTGTACATTTATTTGATAATAGATGCCGCAGGTTGCCTGAACTGGTGTTGTGCGATGCCGACGCGGTTTTGCGCGCGGAAAAAAAGAAAAAAAATTGATTTTGGGTGGGGGTAGCGCGAATATAAGAGCGGGCATTTCACGATTTCGGGTCAGTTTTTATTAAGTTTTGATAATTATCTACATACATAGAATATAAGAATAACAAAATAAAAGTATTTAATTATTAAATATAATAATACGGAATAAAAAATCGGGATGCTTAGTGAGTGCGAAATTTAAGCAAGCCATAAAAATTCTAAACAAAATCAATCTATCCATAAGATTAAGTTTTTGAATTAAGTATTTTTGAAGTGAATAAATTATGTAATTAAGTACATTTTTGATGTGAAAACATCTTTAGCGGCAGGAGTAAGTAAAAAATTGTATAGAAGTCGGGTTACGGAAACGAAAATGCCGAACAAAAAATATTGCTGGGATGTGTGGATATCAATAAGAACAAAAAATAAAAAAAACGTAAAATCAATGCAAAATCTACGCATACTCATGTAATATACAACATCATCCGGCATTTCAAAAACATCGTGAGCCGAATACAAAAAACAAATCTAAAAAAAACCGCCTACTTTAATTTATTTTGTTGTGAAAATATCTGCTATATATGGCCGCAGCAGCAAGTGTTTTTGAAAATGAAAATTACATACGAGTAAAAGGACCACATTATGCTTGTGAAGTGTAATAGTTATTTACGTCACAAGGGCGGTAAATGAGTTGTTACAGTACGAGTTCGATGTTTATTTGAGAATTTTGAACGAGTACTGTAACGTTCATTTAACATACATACGTGTAACCTGATTTTGCTTTGTTCAGTGATTTTGCCATGACCATTTACTACTATGGAAGTTTAGGTGATTAACTTAACAGAACTGTACCTTGCTCATGCTTAATTGTCAGTAAGGTTCGTCCTCCAAATTCAAAATAGAATTATAACTTACTGACTTTCTGAACCAAAAATGTAACTTAGTTTAAATACTGAGCCAACTACATCCGTCTTTATGGAGGGGTTTCTAAGCCTAAACGAAATGGCTCGAAATGATTCAATAGTTATACAAAAAAGTTTTCACATAAATCTTTTGCGAGTTGAGGGAGAACTCGCTCGTTGTTTTTTTTTTGTGTATTAAATGAAACAACCAAAAAAGAGACAAATATAAAAAAAAAACAATTACATATGTGAGTAAAAATAAAAATCAATTAGCTTTTCGAACAGAGTATAAATAATTAGCTAATGATTAATGTTATGATTATGAACTTATGAATGAGATTTATTAGTGTATAGCTTTAGCTATGTATGTTTATAATTAATTGACTGTGAAAAAAAAGAAACACATTGTTTGCAAAACGATTCTTAAAAATTCACTGAGCCTGAGTGATAAGAATCAAAATACCAGTGTAGTGTTTAGTGTATAATCTGAAAAAGAATTTAAAAACAATAAATTCCGCCATACTGTGAAGTGAATGTGAAGTAAAATAATCATTATCCGTGATTATATGTTTCGGAAATACGCATTACTTTAGCGAATTATAAAAAAAAGAACAAACAAATATAAATCAATAAAAATAAAAAAAAGCTAAAGTAATACAGTGGTAGACATTCGTATAACGTATGAGGAATAAAATATGGACAAACAAAAAAAGTAAAAAAAAAATTATTTACTAATCAAATGATTTTAATCCATCATTTATTTAAAACTTTAATTCTTAGATAAAATTTACAGAAAAATTTGCGCTCCATATCGATTCGCTTTCCTGATCCTTTCTGGCACTCTTTTCATTGCCGCCTGCGTTCCTGATGTATCAATCTTCTTGAAATCTCTTTTTATCTTTCTAATCAGACATTCAACATTTTTGGCACGATATCCATTGCTGTATACCATTCTCTTCAGATTTGCCCAAAAAGTTTCAATGGGCCTTAGTTGTGGGTTATAGTCTTTAGGTATAAATTCGATTCTGCGTTGACGTAAATCAGATAACGTTGCGTTGGCATAATGTGAGGATGCCAAATCAGGCCAAAAAATCGTTTTATCATTTTTATGATGTTTATTTATAAATTTCTGAAGCACAGGTAAACATTTGTTTGTGTATGTTGCGCATTAACCGCCAAACCACTTTTGAAAAATACTGGGTCACTGACACCTCGTTCGCTAATAGCCACCCACAACATAACTTTACCTGGAAACTTGGTCTTATGAATAAACTTCTCCTTTTCTGGTGCATTGTGATCGGGAGACTCGTAGTAGTATTTTGGCTGCCATTCATTACCTTCAACAGTGAAATAACTTTCATCATCCATCACACATTTATAAGCTGAAGAAGCAGCGAAATATGTTTGGGAAAGCACTCTTAATCTAGATTTGATTGTAGCTAATTGTTTGTCTGTAGTTGCTGGTGCCGATTTTTTGGGTTTGCGTTGAATATTCATACTTTGTAAATATTTCTTGATAGTTTTTGGGGCAACTTGATATTTTTTACCCAGTTTTCTGTACGATTTTGCAGTTCGACCCACTGTTTCACCTTTCAATTTCATTCGAACTTTGCTACCTTATAGTTGACATTTTTTACCAGAGTCGGGTTTTCTTTCCACAGGTTCATTATTCTCAAACAGTTTAATTGTTTTGTAGATAAAGAATTTTTTGAATCCAAGATCCTTGAAGTAGTGAAAAATCTCGTTCTTTTTTTTGTCTGGATTTTCCTGACAAAATTTACAAATTAATTTACGACGATCTACTTGTAACAACGACATTTTTGTAACTAATCGTAAAATGACGCAGTTGTAATGTATTTTTTATAAAATATACGGGAACCACCTTATTTAAAAACAAGGAAATTTTTATTTTTGGTTGTACAATACAAATACAAATACATTTTACATTTGTCCATATTTCATTCCTCATACGTTAAACGCACTATGTTTTTTGAATATAGTTCTAACAGTAAAGTGTTTTGATTTTTTTCAATTAGTCTAAATTATGTCTATCATCTTAAATCTGTTGATAAGATAGACCATTAGTAAAAATTTTAATGGTTTACTTCAATAAATTGAAAAATCTAAATTTCAGGTGGACATTCGTATAAACGCACTTCTGATAATGTACTAAAATAAAAACCAAAATTAGCAATTTTTCATATATTATTTTATTTAATATTTGGTCTGGCCCCAACCTTTCTGAATAACTTCGAAAATTCGAGAAGGCATTGAATTTGTTAAATTGTTGAGGGCTTTCAGATCAATTGTGGCCCAACATTCACGGATGGCACTATTGGCACTTTTCAAATCTTTAATTGAATTATATTGCTGTTCATTTCCATAAACTTTTCGGGGAAGGCCCTCTCAAGATTTTCGATAGGATTGCAATCAGGACTATTGCCTATCCAAGATCTCAGCTCGCCAGAAAGGTCTAATCCGCAAAGAAGCTATACACGAAACCGTCTATCATGCAGGCCATTGGATCTTCCTGTGACGACCCGACACATTGCACGTATTTTTAATAGTTCACCGAACATAAAATGGACAAAATTTTGGATCAAACCACTTTTAACGGCCATGCATACGAATAATCCGCTCAAATTTGCTCGTAAATACATGTCGTCGATAAAGGATTGGCTGAGTGTGATTTTTTCTTGGAAGAAAAAAACTTCCGGACACGGAAAAAAAATTAATCTGGATTTTCCCGACTGCTACAGTTGCTAATGGCATAATTTTGAGGAACATGGCTTCGTTAGGTCGAAGCGTAATTTTGTGGCGGTGTGTTATGGTATGCGGAGCATTTTCTTATAACGAGGAGCTTCCCATCTGCTTTATAACGACACGAATGGACTTCCGTATGTACGTGAAACTTTTGGAAGACGTTTTGATAAATTATCTGGATAATAACATCAACAAAAATTATAATTTTCAACAAGACAATGCCTCCATCCATGCTTCGAAGGAGACCACACCGTGGTTTCTCGAGAGAAACATTCCCCTTCTTGAATGGCCAGCTTGCAGTCCTGATTGCAATCCTATCGAAAACCTTTAGAGGGCCTTCCCCGAAAAGTTTATGGAAATGAACATTAATATAATTCAATTAAAGATTTGAAAAGTGCCATCCGTGAATGTTGGGCCACAATTGATCTGAAAGCCCTCAATAATTTAACAAATTCAATGCCTTCTCAAATTTTCGAAGTTATTCAGAAAGGTTGGGGCCAGACCAAATATTAAATAAAATAATATATGAAAAATTGCTAATTTTGGTTTTTATTTTAGTACATTATCAGAAGTGCGTTTATACGAATGTCCACCTGAAATTTAGATTTTTCAATTTATTGAAGTAAACCATTAAAATTTTTACTAATGGTCTATCTTATCAACAGATTTAAGATGATAGACATAATTTAGACTAATTGAAAAAAATCAAAACACTTTACTGTTAGAACTATATTCAAAAAACATAGTGCGTTTATACGAATGTCTACCACTGTAGTATACATATCGTTGCTCTAAAATTAAAAGGGGCACATATTTAAGTGTAGTACACATGGTTTGGAAAACAAAAAAATAATCGTTCTAGAATAGTGTAGTGAAAATTGGAAAGAAAAGACAAACAAAAACAACAAAAGAAAAAAACGTTGATATAACGGGATACAGAATAGTGTAGTATATTCTAGAATCCAAATAAATTTTCAATTTGCATTTTTTTTTGTGTACTACCTTCATAAAAAAAAACAAGAAGTAAACCGTGCTAATTAAACGGTAATGTACGGAACAAGTTTTGTTGGCGCTTTCATCATTCAACAAAACAACAACATTCAACACATGGAGCATCACGCAACATTTTAGATAAGTTTTTTTTTATTGTTTCATTTAAATATATATTTTAAATTTAAATTAATTTTTTTTTCCACATTGTTCAAATTTTACAGTTAAGTTTGGTGTAGGGTAGTTAAGTTAGTTTAAATTTTCAGGGAATTAGGGTTAGTTAGTTAGGATTAGGTTGGAATTAGAGTCAGTCCTTCCCCGCGGTTACAATGTGACCCACATAAACTCTAGAAAACCCCACGCCCTTACCCTGAAGCTTAGCCACCAACGACCGCTCTAGAGTCCCTGTGTGGGTCCAAATTTCTGATAACACCGAATATGAGTTGGAGGAACTAATTATTTTCGAATATTCATTTAGATTTTAATGATAATGTGTTGTCCTCCAGCTCATACCAAGGGTTACATCATCCTTGTGAAAAATTAACTTACTGGCAAAACTGTTTCCTACGCATATTTATAAGCGGTCTTACTTTGAACATCCGATCTTTTGAAATTCCAATTTCATCATTAGCCGCATTTCTTGACGCATTAGTGATCCGGATCAGATCAAAGTTTACATTGAATGCGTCAAGAAATGCGGCTATTGTTGGTCAAATAAAAATATTTTTTTGATTTCAAGGCCGATTCTCTTAACCTTACAACTAATAATCGAGAAACAAAAATATTTTAATATTTTAAGTTGATAAATAAAATGAACATCACATACCATAACAGAAAATTCATTAAAGAAAATACAACGCTCACAACAAATGAAAAAACAGAAGAGAGATATATAACAGTACAATACAACAAATACACCAGCAAACATATTCAAAAAATCCTCCACAAATATGAATACAAAACCGCATACACATCAAATCACAAATTGGAAAACATTATACGACCGAAACAAAATACAAATATAGATACTGGCATATATAAATTAAATTGCTCGAACTGTGACGCTTTCTATATAGGCCAAACTGGACGATCATTCAACATGAGATATAAAGAGCATATAAAAGGCATAGGAAAAGAGAACACTGAATCGAGATTTGCACAGCACATAAATATCACGCGGCACCAATGCAACAGTATGGATGATAATTTTAAAGTATTATATAGAACAGCAAAGGGAGAGAAAATGAACAGATTGGAAGAATTGGAGATATATAAAGAACGTAATAACCCGAATCTGCTAAATAATAAAATCAACACTAACACAAACAAAATTTACGAACTAATAAAACAAAACACCACTAATACATAGAGATAAATAGTATATAAAATAGTAGTCGCAGGGAAATTTTAAGCATACAACTGAGGATGGTAGCATGCACTGCCGAAATCGATCTTGTCAAAATAAAAATAAAAACAAGAATTTTTTCACTATAAGGAAGAAAAATAAAATTAATAAAATTTAAAAAATTTTGTTATAATATTATATGAAGTGAAATAAGGGACACATAAATAATTCATTCATATAAGAATGGATCCTATAAATTTTAAATCCGTTAACACGAAATACGGTGCCTCGCCATTTGCATAAATGAATATGCATTAACGTGGTATCGCCATTTAATCAGCTTATTAATCTAGTCGATTCGCCAGTATTACAAATAAAATCTTTTATTTCGGTAATCACGTGGTGGTATCAGCCAGTGCATCCAGTCGATAAAGTAACGGTCAATGAAACAACTCGGTTTAATACCATTGTGAAGCATCAACGCAATTACTGAGGCCGACTTCAGTAATTGATTGCATCGAGGGAGTGTCATTGGGAAGTGAAGGGTTGGAGCAATATTTTGCCATTCATTGCGAAGCATCAACGCATTTACTGAGGGTGACATTGTGAAGACGGGTATTCGAAAATTTCTGATCTTCTTGGGTAAGTAAGTTTAAAATTATAGCTAGAATAAGGGCATATTTGCGTAGATCAAATCAATTCATGGTTCGTCGTGGGTCGGGCGGCGATTTGTGAGTTAGTGAGTGAGTGGAGATACTCATCAGCACGTTAAGAGTACAGTTACAGTTTTAAATTCAATTCGTGATTTATTTGGAGATTTGTCGGTAATTCGTGAGTTAGTCGATAATAGGAGACGTATTCGTCAGCACATACAAGAGTATATTCACATTATTCAAATCGTGTTGTAAGTGTCGGGAATTAAGAAAGTGATTGTGCTTCTTGTCATAACGCAACATCACCTAGCTGTATAATTCATAATGTAAGGTCGAAGGATCAGATATCTAATTTAGTAAACATAGGAGGATAACACATCATGACAGACCCAGCTAGAGAATATACAGGACGGCGAGGGGTAGCGAAGGGGAGTATTACCCGGCAGGTGAAATTCGCAGACAGCATTACCGAACGAACTTCACTAACGGAGATTAAAACAAGATTGGAACTGTTGGAACGGTCATTCACTGAATTTACAGAATGTTAAATGCAGCTAGCAAAACTTGATGTTCCATCTGAAATGACGGAGTATGAAACCAAATATCTTAACATCAAGTCAAAATTCTACGAATTAATTGAAGTACCACAGGCGCAACAAGAGAGCACTCAAGTCGAAAAGATGATGTCTCGTTTGTTATGCGAGCAAAACGAGTTCTTAACCACCATATCGGGTACGTTCACGAGTCAGTTAAATCAAACGGTGAGTCAGTCATTAGACGAGCCACATTGCTCTGCAAGACTTCCACGACTAAACATTCCCACGTTCGACGGAAAGTACACGGATTTCCCCTGTTTCAAAGACCTATTTGCTGCATCGGTCCATAGTAAGTTAGGTACAGTTAGGCTATGTATACGCGGTGAACCTGCAGATCTTATAAAACACATTACCGTATCAGACGCAAATTATACTCAAGCGTGGGCGAAGTTGTGCAATCGGTACAATAAAAAAAAGTATGTGCTAAACAATTTAATAAAATTATTTATTGAGCAGCCGAACAATACACAGGGTTCCGCAAAAGGATTACGACGTCTTATAAAGTATCGGATGAGGTAATGAGAGGAATGTCGGTGTTGGGAAAGGACGCAAGTCAAGCAGATGCATGGTTAAATTACATATTATTACGGAAAATGGACGCGGAGACTCAACAGGATTTCTCGTCATTTGAAGAGCTTCTAAAATTCATTAGCGAACGGGCCGATGCACTTGAAGCGTGCGAACCATCAATCGGCATATCGCCCAAGTGTTTGTTTTGTGGGGATTTACATCGAATATATGGATGTAATCAATTTAAGAAATTAGACATAACGCAAAGACGCGAACAGGCAGCCAAATTGTATATGTGTTTCAATTGTTCATCATCATCTCATTGAGCCAAGGAATGTCCAAGTCAATCAAGTTGGTTAAAGTGTGGACGAAAACACCATACCTTACTACACGAAAGCTACGGACCGCGAGCAAATACGTCGTCCAATGTTACAACTACAATAGTTGAATTGGCAGAAAGTGAGCCAAGCTCTGAAGAACCAACAACGAGTCACAAAACAGCATTACATCTATCAGGTGATGGAAGCACTTTCTTACCAACCGCGGTAGCGCAACTAAAAAATCAACATGGACAAATCGCAATTTGCAAATTATTAATGGATTCGGGTTCGCAAACTTCGTTTATTTCCGAGAAATGTTTCCGAAGACTTGGTGTACCAAGACAACAAGGAAGAATTCGCGTAGAGGGAATCGCTACATCGACAGTGTCAACCAATGGACGAACAATGGTTACCATTCACTCCAGATTTGACTATTCAAAGCACATTACTATCAAGGCATATATATTGCCAACAATAACCAAATTAACTGGAAATGATACTTTTCAAAGATCACACGAGGAAAAGCTTAAGAAGTTAACCTTAGCGGATCCAAAATGTATCGAGAACCAAAAAATTGACATCTTGTTGGGAGCCGATTATTTCTTCTATGTATTAGCACCGGAGCAAATTCAGTTAACATCTCACAACGATAAAAAATAATGAAGGGAGATTTGTAGTTCAATTGCCGTTCAAAGCGGAAAGACCGTACCAGCTAGCTCTATACAATGCCTATTCTCGATGGAAAGGAAAATGAGTCGAAATTCCGAGTTTAAACAAATGTATGTAGAATTCATGACAGAATATGAAAATCCTAGGCACATGAAACGATTACAGAGTGACGAAATTCAAGTGAAAGAAAGAGAAGTGTTTTATTTACCTCATCAAACACACAATAATTCGTCAACAAAATTGCGGGTTGTTTTTGACGGATCAGCTGCATCGTCAAACAGGGTCAGTTTAAATGACAATTTATTGATTGGCTTGTGGCGGCTCACTCATTCGTTTTCCGCCACAATCATAAACTATATACATTGGGCGATGACTTACCCATTCATCACTTCAATGTCATCACTTCACATACACCATATAAAAAACAGCTCTGGTGAATTGGATCATTTTCCCCTTATCAATTTGCTGAACCAATCACAGCATGACAAATGACAACCAAACGAATACGAAGACGAACACAAAACAAAAATAAATTAATTTCTTCTCATATCAGTCTCGTCTCGGATTTAGCGTGGAGCACACGCGGATTAAAACATCACAAAGAAAGTGGTGGTGAAATAAATAACTTAAAATGTTAATAAATAAATAAATTAATTAAAACAAAACAGGATATATGTGTGTTAATAATTTAACTGTAAAATCCAACATTTGGTGACCACCGACGTCCGTTTTTACGGGATGAACACGCCACGCCTAAATTTAATGTCAGAAATCGGCGCAACAAAATTTTATTTTTGGATTTTATATTTTTGCATGAACAAGTGTGGACACCTGGTACGAACCCGTACCAGGTAAATGGTATGTACCTATCGTAAAAAAACCGGCCACGTGCCTTTATTTATTATGTGTTCATTTGTGTTTTTTTTTTTATTGGGTATTTTTCGCCGACATCACGTACCCCTACACACATATGCACGTACCGTGTTGTGCATCTCATAAAACAACAATGGAGTCATTTATTCGTTCAACACACACATACAAGCGACAGTGAGTTACACCATATCATGCGAGAATATTTAACGGTACATCAGACATCGATCACACCGCTATCGCCACCACCACCACCGTCATTACCGCCATCATGAACAGCGGTAACATCGTCAACATCACCGCCACATTCATGAGGCACCAATAACAACAACAGCAGTTTTAGTAGCAATAACAACACGCTTTACACACAGATCAACACTAACCAAAAAAGGGGCGAAACACTAACTTAATCGCACCAGCCGGCATAATTATGTCGCCGTTGCCATTGCCTTCGCCATTGTTATCATCGATCATCATGGCACTACCGACGAGACACCATAACTACCATCATTGCTATCATCATGACGACCATGTTCAGCAGCAACGTCGGCATCATCATCATGGTTTTCAGTGGAACGCCCATCACCGCCGTTATGAACAACAGAGACGCAACAGTAACAACAACAGCTTCATCGCCATCATCAACACCATCGTCATCATCACAGACGACAACAGCAACTCCAGTAACATCACCATCAACTCATTTTTTTTTTCATTTATTGTAAATTTTTTCGCCACCATTTTAATTTTTCTTTTGGTAATTTTCAATTTCGTTTTTTTTAATTGTTTTCAATCAATAAAATGTTATTTTTGTTTTATTTCAAATGGCTCCATACAAATGTCGCACGACAAAGCGACCACCCAGCCATTCACCGCCACACCTCGGCCCCGCACATTATACGGCCACAGTCGAGACTCACGTCGACTGCCGCCGTATAACATTCCATGTCACAGGGACACAGCCGAGACTCACTTCGGCTGTCCCCCCACACAAGTCGAGACACACTTCGACTTTCCCCCGGCCACAGTCGCCCGAGACTGGCCTCAAAGCGGCCATTGCCAACACCTTCCTTGGCTGGCCCCAAAGCATAAAAAGACGTCAGATTGCAGAATTACGTTCTGGTCTCGACGTCACAGCTTTGCTTCCCGGCATGGACACACTGGTCTGTGTATCACCCCGCCTCCGTCAGTCTGCCCCGCAGCTCTCAGTGGGGACAGTGCTGAGGTGCACATCAGGTATGGTCGAAGCCCCTGCTCCCAGCTACCTGGTGTGTTCTTTGTCACTCTTCTGCACTCCTGCCCGCATGACCACAGGCATCGATCACGTCACATTTCAGGCAACAATCTCCTTCCTGTTACACACAGCTCACATCGTCTGGCTAATGATTTTGGTCAACCAAACATTTCAGCCATTCGACCAATACCACGCGTATGTACACATCACATTTACAGCGAGGGGAAATCATTCGAGGGGGGGGTCCTGTGGCGGCTCACTCATTCGTTTTCCGCCACAATCATAAACTATATACATTGGGCGATGACTTACCCATTCATCACTTCAATGTCATCACTTCACATACACCATATAAAAAACAGCTCTGGTGAATTGGATCATTTTCCCCTTATCAATTTGCTGAACCAATCACAGCATGACAAATGACAACCAAACGAATACGAAGACGAACACAAAACAAAAATAAATTAATTTCTTCTCATATCAGTCTCGTCTCGGATTTAGCGTGGAGCACACGCGGATTAAAACATCACAAAGAAAGTGGTGGTGAAATAAATAACTTAAAATGTTAATAAATAAATAAATTAATTAAAACAAAACAGGATATATGTGTGTTAATAATTTAACTGTAAAATCCAACAGGCTCAAGATTGCAAGATACATTATGGATCATATTGTTAAGATGCCGAACGTTTAAGGTAGCAATGTGTGCTGATATTGAAAAGATGTATCGTCAAAAATTAAATCACCCGACCACGGTGTGCGGGAAGCCAAGAAAAGTTGGTCTAAAATGCCGAAAAAAACTAGCGTCATATATAAATACAGCATGCTCAACAGTGTCATAATCCATTAAACAGAAAATCGTACCTGATCATTTAACAAAAAATCGCGAGAAAACGCTATTTTTTTAATTTTAATTGAAAATATCATTTCGGCGGCCAATTTAAAAAGGAAGAAATTAAAGATAATACAACTTTTATATTTTTTCTTAATCTATATTCCTTTATCTACAAAATGAACCCTATATCAATATTTTGCGAAAACTAGTTTTTATTTTACAACCAAAAATACACTAACATACAATGCCGAAAATCAAAATACTCCGCCTACTTCTCTTGCTTGAAACAATACTAACTCAAGGTCACTGTGTGCGGAAAGGTGAAAGAATTTTGCCAAGTAGGTATACTGAATTCAATAAAAATTTAAACATTTCACACAGAATCAAAGATAGACCGAAATTAGACAGGTTAGAAGAGCTGGAAATATTCAAAACCAAAACAACAACAATTTACTTAACGACAAAATCAACACCAAAACCAATAAAATGCTGGAAACAGATGTGCGGAAAAACGCTTGCGTTTAAATTAGAATACACTACTTTAAATGAAATGAAATACATGATTCCGCATACTAGGCGTTTTTTCGCAAGTTGTCTCTATATTTCTACTTTAGCTGCGCATTGGTATAGGCTGTACTACCAAATCTAGTTCGATTTTTCTACATTTCATTTTTTCAGGGCAATTTACTTCGGTCTAAAAAGACCAAAGTATTGAAATCCTGTCAAAAATGACGAAAAATTTGGTTGGTCCAAAACCACTTTTCTCGACGTTTTGAAAGTCCCTGAGTCTGAAAATGCAAAAAAAAAAAAAATGTCCGTCCGTCTGTCTGTGTGTCTGTGTGTCTGTGTGTCTGGACCCATGGTATCTCGAGAACGGCTTGTCCGATTTGGATTTTTTTTACGCCAATCTGTTTCTATGGTCAAGGCGGAGATTTGAAAAGCTTTTGGAGACTGTACGTCAAAGGGGTGGGGTACCTGCCATACGAATTGACCCAAAATACCTGCTTTTATAAATATTTACGATTTTTTTATACATGCAGCATGCTTATTTGATTATTGAATTGGGCATTGAATTGGGAATTGATTTGAAGGTTAAATTAGGGGTCAATTTGCGCGTTGAGTTGAAGTTGAGTTGGAGTTGAGTTGGGGTTGGATTTGGATTTGGATGTAGTGAATAGTTAACAAACTATTTATATGATGGAACTTGCCTATTTATCAACCGATTATTATGAAATTCAATGGGTATGTTACAAATGGGATTCCAAAATGAGTTTTGGATGAAGTTCTGGAATATGGCCAAGTAGGATGGAACTTGCCCATTTCTCAACCGATTACGATGAAATTCGACATTTGTATTTAAAATGGGATTGTAAAATGTTTTTTGGATGAAGTTCTGGAATTTTAAAACGATTTCTGGATGAAGTTCTGGAATATGGCCAAGTATGATGGAACTTGTCTATTTCTCAACCGATTATTATGAAATTTAATTTGTATGTTAGAAATGGGATTCTAAAATGAGTTTTGGATGAAGTTCTGTAATATGGCCAAGTATGTTGGAACTTGGCTATTTCTCTTCTTGGAAATGGGATTCTAAAATTAGTTTTGTATCAGGTTCTGGAATATGGCTAAATATGATGGAACTTGCCCATTTCTTAACCGATTATGATAAAATTCGACATGTGTATTCAAATTGGGAATCTGAAATGAGTTTTGGACGAAGTTCAGGAATATGGCCAAGTATGATGGAACTTTGCTATTTCTTAACCGATTATGATGAAATTTGATATGTGTGTTGGAAATGGGATTATAAAATGATTTTTGGATAAAGCTTTGGAATATGGCTTTGTAGGATGGAACTTAGTTATTCCTTACCCGTTTGTTATGAAATTTGACATGCAATTTGTAAATGGGATTCTAAAATGAGTTTTTGGATAAGTTCCTGGAATATAGTCAGTTAAACGGTTAGAAGTATCAGTATAGTTTGTTATACTATTTTTGGTATAAAGTTCTAGAATACGATTTTTCGTTTTAAATTGGATGCCTGTACCCATGTTATTGAAGCTTTTGACCTGTTTGTCTGTTGTTGTATAAGTAAATATAATTTGGTTAAAATAAAAATCAATAATGTCAAAACTGTCACACCAACTTTATGACATTATTGAAGATACCAAAGACCGAAGTTCTGATCACCTCGTGAGGTTTCAGCCCTTTATATTTTTTGTGTTTGTTGACTGAAAACAAACGTTTGCTGACATTTGCCAAAATGGAAGATAAAAATTAATTCGTTTGTGACAAAATACGGTAAAATGTATTAAGAAAAATTGTATATTTAAATTAAATACGTGTAAAATAAACGCAAGAAATACGCAAAATTTTAAGCGGCACATGTGTTTTGGGTGCGGAAAAGCTCGCGTTACTACAGTCAAAAATTCCGCACATCTGTTTCCAGCAAAAACTGCGACTTAATTTTATCCATAACTTAAAAGCAAAGGAGGTGTCAAACAACAGCACACAGCAACAGTATATAAACAGCTTCAAAATAAATTATGTAATAGTAGTAAAAAAGAACCCGAAGAAGAAATTATCCTCGAAATCGATATTTCTAAAAAAATTGTCACAATAAGGAAGAAATAAAAACTACAATATAAAATTAAAAATAAAAAGTTTTTCATTAAAATATATACAGTGACTAAAGAACACAGAAAATAAAGTGAAAATCGGCTTGTGAAGTCTGTGTGAAATATGGATAGACGTTTTAAACTCAATTGCTTTTGTTACTTGTGTGGAAAATTTAAAATGATGACCAATCACCGCAAAATAAGTGAAGAAACGCTGATTAATATCGGCTATACTTTATACAAAATGTTACTAGTGGTGTAAATTGGACTCCGTCTATTGTTTGTACGGCAAGCATTTTCCATCTGCATAAATGACAGAATACTGAAGCCGCATTGCCGCAATGTCATTTGGTATCCCGATGATATGGATAGACCCACAAATACATGATCCAATTCAATGTTATGCATGTTACATACAATGCAACGAGATATGCTCAATAACCGCTGCCGCATTCAGATGAAATTCCTGTTCCGGAAAGATCAAACCCAACTGAAGACTATTTACCACTAACATTTGAATCTGATGAGAAACACCTGTATCAGTGTATCAACCATCAAATGTCACTGCGCCATGCAATTACATTGAAATCTCACAAAATCGTTTGGATATTGTGGTACGACGCCTGAAACTATCGAAGCGGCAATCTATTCCTATGTCAAAGGATTTAAAACAAGTGAACATTTTGGCTCCAAATGTTCGAATATATGGAGCAAAAAATCGTCATCATCATTTTACGATTTTTTTCAAATCAGTTGAGAATAATTCACTCGCTGTTTGCACTGATATCCGTGGTTTGGTTTCCACAATGCACCATGCATATAATTCCGAAGATTGGCGATTGTCTATCGATTCCTCCAAAAACCGTTTGAAGGCAGTTTTCCTCCACGTTACCAACTCAAAAAATTTTCAGCAGTTTTTTTTCACCTGTTCGTACACAACGGAAAGTAGACAGAGTATTTTGATTTTCGGCATTGTATGTTAGTGTATTTTTGGTTATAAAACAAAAACTAGTTAAGATTAAGAAAAAAGTATAAAAGTTGTATCATCTTTAATTTCTTCCTTTTTAAATTGGCCGCCGAAATGATATTTTCAATTAAAATTAAAAAAATAGCGTTTTCTCGCGATTTTTTTGTTAAATGATCAGGTACGATTTTCTGTTTAATGGATTATGACACTGTAGAGCATGCTGTATTTATATTTCGTCACGTGAGTTCTATCTTGTCCTATAGACCATTTTTTCCTAAAATGAGTTATTAATGTATTCTGATGTTTTCGACCATGCTCTTTCAGAATTGTTGGCTAAAATTGCCGTATCTCTTATAGTTTCGAAGATAATATTTTTTGTTATTGTCCTATAGACCAAAAAATTTGTTATTTTGTTACACGTTTTAATTCTTGTTTGTCCCATCTGTTAAAATCTTCCAAGTGGGACACATATATATGAAATTTACCTAACGTAGCATATGACTTCTTTAGTGTCCTATATCCAACGTAAATGGACGTAGGACCCAAATTAGAAGCAAAACAAAAATGTTTATTTTATAATTTGTGACCTATTTCCAATTCCAACATAATATTTTTTCTGGTATTTCTGCTAAAGCACTTATAGCATACGACCTAGAAAATGTGTTCTCTTTACCAAAAGGGAATATTTAAATAATTTTTATAAAAGAAAGTTCAACCTTTATAATTTGACCGGATATTGCCACACAAACAAAATTACGCACAGAACATAATATAACAATATAACAAAAATCGCACAGAGATATTCAGTTCCTGGCCATTCTATAGGATTCAAGGACTTGTTACTGTACATAGCATTATAGACAGGTATTTAAAACATTTAAACTACCATAGTCCTGTTTCACTGATTAGGCATATAAAGTCAATGCAGTACGATAAAGTACACTTAAAATTAATGCAGATGCTGTGATTTTTATAACTATACAATCAAGCTTCCTTGGGATTAAACTTTAGTAATTTAAAATTGACATTGGCAACCGAAACATTATATTCAAAAGATGATACATTAATAATTAAATATAAAGAGAAGTACGGTGAAATGGAACCGGAACAAACGATTCCTTTAATTGTTCAATCAAGCCGACGAGGTAAACTTAAAACTTTCGCTGTAGTAAAGCTACCCAATTCAGGACAATTAAACTCACCCGGTGTAATTTCCAAAGAGAAAATTAAAGACATAGTATCGATGTTTGACTGCATGCTAATAGATGATCAGGAATTCTACAGAGCGATTTTGAAAATACCGCACAAAATCCGTGACACCTAATTTAGTGTAGTAGTAATCTAGTGTCCTATATCCGATGCATTTCATCTTTATTTTACATAATAATAAGGTCAATTTCATATAACTATAGGAATTGTCCTATATCCATTTATCCCATTTTTGCTCCAAAACGTTTTCCTTGCTCCAGTTTTAGGGATAGCTGCATTTTTATCGTTGGAGCATTTAAAAAAATACCAAGGCTTTGTATAGGTACAAAGAACACGTTGGAATTTATTGAAGAAGTTAAACGTATTTATGCTTAAAATTTAAAATTTGATTTCTGTAAAGTTTTACAAATGGCGTATAGGACAAGATAGAAATCACGTGACGATATGACGCTAGTTTTTTCGGCATTTTAGACCAACTTTTCTTGGCTTCCCGCACACCGTGCGACATAGACATCATTTCAGCGTATTCTTTGGCGTAATTCATCGTCAGAGCCTATAAGTCAGTTTGAGTTGTTAACCGTAACGTATAGGACATTGTCAGCCCCATTTCTCGCAATTAGAGCTTTGATCCAAATGGCTGAAGAGTGTGTAGAATCTCATCCCGACGTGGCTAGAGTAATCAAGGAAATCTTCTATGTGGACGACATATTAACTGGGGCAGATAGTGAAGAGAAAGCAGTTCAGTTAAAGGAAAATCTTATGGAAATATTGAGGGATCACGGATGCATACTTCGAAAATGGCGGTCTAATAGCTCCAAGCTAAGTGACAGCAATGAGCTAACACAAATAACAGAAGAATGTCGAGCAAAGCAGTTCCTAGGACTGTATTGGGATCTAGTAAACGATGTTTTTTCATTTAAAAGCGTAGACATAACAAACAATATACACACTAAGAGAAGTTTTTTATCAGTTGCATCAAGAATTTTTGATCCTTTGGGGTGGTTATCTCCATTTACCGTTTCAATCAAAATTTTCATGCAAAGCTTATGGCTCAAAAGGTTGTCATGGGATGACCAACTGTCACCGGAACTGCAAGGCGCATTGAATTATATTCAAAACCAATTTCACTCTATAAAACTTATACGAATTCCCCGATTAATTTAACGACTAACTATCAGATTCATGGATTTAGTGATGCGAGTGAACTAGCTTATTCTGCGGTAATATACATACGCATTCAGGTTAATGACGCCATTACGATGACCTTGTTAACGTCAAAAAGCAATGTTGTTGCAATCCAACAAGTGAGTTTGCTCCGTTTGGAACTATGCGGAGCACATCTGTTAGCAAAGTTAATAATCCTTGTACTAAAGTCATTTAAGTTACCAAACAGCCAAATTTATTTATGGACCGACTCAATGGTAGTGCTATCATGGTTATCCAATCACCCACGTAAATGGAAGACATATGAAGCCAATCGCGTTTCTTCGATTCATCAACTACTGCCAGAATCCACTTGGAGATACATCAAGGGCCCAGAAAATACGGTTGACTTGGCGACTCGCGGAATTAGAGTGGATAAACTGGTTTCTAATGATATTTTGTGGAAAGGTCCAGAGTGGTTGTCAAAAACAGTAAATATAACTGCGTTGTATTTAGTTCCGACATGGCTTTTACTGACTTTTGCTTAAATTGATGCCATAACTTATGCACGGATTCAAATGCCAATCTACGGAAATCTGGTGGAATATAAGGCCGGGTTTTCCGAGTCGAAACATCATCCATTTGCTGGACTGTGGATAATTCTGTATAGCATGTGAGGGGTGAGCTTTTCCCTTAACTTCATATGTTACACATGAGAAAGGAAAACCTAGGATGGGGTGAAAAAATGTAAATTTCGTTTTAATGTTTCGTAAATGGATTTCGTATACGTGTAGTGTTAGTCAAAAACAGGGATGGGATGGGATAATTTTACCTGATGAACATTTTTATTCTTTTCTGGGATGAAAATCTGGGCTAATTTCACGTGTTTCTTATTTACTGTTTATATTAATAATATATGAACAGATTATTAATTATTATTGAACTGTTCAGATGCTAACTGGTGGGTGGTTTGATTGATTTATTATTGAAAACATTATAAATCATTGGCTAAAACACCATAAATTATAAAATTCGAAACAAAAAAGGAATATTTTAGAAATTCTGTATAATTTCTTCGGCACGTGTACACTCATCTCAATTCTCATTGTACATTATTTATTTTGTATTTATTCTAGAACATAATCAAACAATAGACAAGATATTTTTACAAAGCAACAGGTATATTCCCAGTCCCACTCGTTTTTGTTTTGTTCAGCTGTATCACAATAAATTATTCCTGCAAAAGTATACGCAAAATGTGTAGTAGGTACAGATAGCCCCAAAGTGATTTTTAAATTTTGTTATTGAGAAGCGAACAAACGAATTTTTGTATATGACTTTGATATTTAAAAAATGCTGTTATGCAGGTCATTCACGTTAGCGGAAAACAATTATAATAAAATAGGAAAATTACCCGGTTTAATTTAAACAGAACATTAAAAAGGGAAAACCATAAACTTAATTACTAATTAAATGACTTAACATTTTCTTTTGCATAAATTATAGTCTACCGTTGTTATTGCTTTTATTTTGTTACACACCAAAATGTAAAATGTTTGATGAATTTTGTAACGTGGGTTTTCCTTGTTGATGCGAAAATGTAATACAGTAAAACCAAATTTATTGGGAAAATTTGCTGCAATAAAAAACGAAACTTTTATTGACGTAGATCTATTACGTCTTCAGCTTCAATATTTCATGGTTCTGATGTCATGAAATGTGCTACCCCGTTTCGCTATTATTACCTTGAAATGAGAAGAGCTGATTTTATGACAGGAGACGGGAAAGTAGAGGACTCCTACAAAATATGTATGACGAATTATATAAGAACAATTGGATTTTTACTATCGAAGATTTAAATGGAACATTATTAAAAGAATTTCCGGCACTTACTAAAGCTCTTAGATATGACTTGCCCGTGAAGTACAGAAATTGATCAACGAGTCAAAATTAGTAAAAGGAGAATACCATTGTTTATGCTTACATTTAATACCAAAGAGTGGAAAAGAATTTCAAAATTAGGGAGAACATGAGAGTAACATGAGAGTTCGAATAGAAGTGTTAAGAAAATCCACAGGCTTGATACTTCAGTGTAAGAAATGCCAAGCATATATATATTCACACGCAGAAATTTTGCAAACGAGAGCTTAGATGCGTGAAATGTTCGGGGAAACATCTCGCCCAAGCTTGTAAGTTGACAAAAACTACGCCTCCAAAATGTGTAAACTGTAACGGAGCGCATCCCGCTAACTATGGACGATGTGAAGTAGCAAGGGAACGTCAAAATCTGAGAAATAAAAAACGACAGGGCCCGCTAAACCGTGGAATGCCCAGTAATAGGACAATAAAAACCCAGTGGTAGAACTACCACAATAATAAGTGCAATATCAGGCCGGAAAACATACTCCCAGATTGTACAACAGTGGGAAATAGTATAAGTAACAAGGAAGATGGTCAAAGCCTAATTCTTGAATTTATTTTAAAGAATATAGAAGCCTTAAACTTAATGCTGCTAAAACAAGAAAGAAGCCTGGGCACTTTAAATAAGCGGTGAAATAAGCAAGAAATAGTGGATGAAATCACTTCTGTGATGTACTAATCTATGAAGATGATTAACACATTCAGAATCGCCAATTGGAATGCAAATGGGCTGTTGCAACAAATTCCAGAGTTAGAAATTTTCCTAAATATAGACAAGATAGATATATGCCTAATTTCAAAATCTTATTTGGCAAAAGATTCATTCGTTAGAGTTCGAGGATACCATTAACCACGCCATCCACCCATCAGGAAAAGCGAGAGGAGGTTCAACCATATTTGTGAAGGAAAACATCAAACATTACGAAGGAGTACAAATTGAAAAAGAGATTATGCAAGTAGCCACTATTAATGTTCGATTAAATATACAAAAGGTAATCAACATATTTTTATAATCTAAATAAAGAACACTATGTCACGTTACTCAAATCACTCAGTTTTAACTTCTTAATCGGAGGCAATTTTAACGCTAAAAATATATTTTGGGGATCAAGGCTAAAAACTCATAAGGGTAAAGAGCTATTTGCGGCTGGTTGGGCTTTAAACTGCGAGTTCTTATCTAGAGGTAAAACATATTACCAGTGAATACTACGTATTACTCGAAAACAGTGAAGTACGTACTGTAAACTACGTATTATTCGAAAACAGTGAAGGAATTTCCTGTGACCACACACATGTCATTATAACACTAAGTGATACCATTATCAAAAAAGAAAATTTGCCTAGGTTAACAAATAATAAAACACACTTAGATCTCTTCCGGAAAATAGGCGAAGACAATCCTGAATTACAAGTACCTATTAAAACTCCGGCAGAATTTGATGTTCAATTGGAGCTGCTGAACAACAGTATTCTGCTAGCAGCGTGGCAGAGTACTCCTCCTATTTGTAATCAAATGGAAAATCACATCAACTATCCAGTATAAGTGAGAGATCTGGTTAGAGAAAAACGGAAAGCGCGAAAAATCTGGCAGAGGAATCGAGCACCACAAAGCAAATCACGACTTAATTATTAAAGCAACAAATTAAAAATGCTTATCAAAGAAAACAAGAACCAATCTTTTAGTGACTACCTAGCTGGCCTTTCTGGCAACAAGGACACTAATTATTCCCTTTGGAAAGCAACTAAAGGTCTTAAGAGGCCTAAAGTACAAATAGCTCCTATCAAGAATGACGATGGAACTTGGGCTAGAAGTGCCAAAGAAAAAGCTGCATTGTTTGCAGACTATCTTGAAGACACATTTCAACTCCTTCCAAGGGAAACAGCTGAAGAAAATATAATTCCATTAAATAAAGTGGATAACCTAAACATAAGACCCACAACACTACATGAGCTAAAAGATGAAATTAATAATAACTTAAGTTCAAAAAAATCTCCTGGTTATGGCCTAATCACTGGAATTATAGTTGAAGCACTACCAGTAATAGGATTACGAAAATTAGTGCAAGTAATCAACGCAGCATTCAGATTAAAATACGTTCCATACCACAGAAAAAACGCGGAAAATTACGAGCAAATTATAAAAAACTGGAAATTATCAAAGATAATGGGATAACTATAGATACAACTGAAGGAAAATTGCATAAAAATAAAGCTAAAAAACTCTTCCAGGTACCCAATGATGTACACACAGGAAATCAAACTAACAACACTCAGGGATAACAAGGGAATCATACCTTTAAAAATAGGAGATGCAATAGTTAATAAAAATTACCGGAAAATGATTCACATAATACAACTTCAGCCATACGAAAAACTAATTGATGAGATTGAAAATCAAATTTCTCAAACAACCAACGAATCAGCAAAGAGTCAATACACAAGCATAATAGATAATAAAAGGATAATAATTCAACACAAACTTGACAACCTGAAGAAACTATATAAGGAGTTGTTACCCAAAAGGACCAAAAGAGGCCTAATAAATGGTTTAGGAACCCTCATCAAAGATCTGACAGGAAACCTCGATAACCAGGATCTTACGGATATACAAAAAGCTATAGACGAAATCAATGAAAATGAAAATATACTCAACAATCAAATAAATAAACAAATTTTCATAAACAACCAATTAATCACAAGAATGCAAGACGTTCAAGAATTCGTCAACATAACTCTCGCACGACTACAATTTGAGAACAGACAAATAACTGACAAAATAGATAGAGTAGAACTACTATTAATATATGATATGACCACCATTTTTACAAAATAAACCACATTATAGACATCCTACACAAAAATATGGGCGAAATTTTAGATATAATAACGTTTTCACAACAACAATTATTTTCAAAACATTTACTGACACAAAACGAAACAACATACATACATATTAAATTTACTCAGATAGGACGGCATTCGCATACAAAACGACAACCTCATTTACAGCTTAAAGGGTTCTATGATAGCAACAAACAACTAATTTTTATTAACAGAATACCAATTTTCAATAAAGAAAAATTCGAAATATATCAAATAAAAACTATACCATTTAACAACAAAACCCTAAACCCTAAACCTCCAAAATCCATTATCCTAAATAACCTTTATTATCAAATATATGCCACAAATTGTAAAATAATATACAACACATATTACTGCGAAGAAACAAGAATGGAACAAATTAAAGGATCATGTGCCCCGGCAATCATCAAACAACAACCAGCTAATTGTGAAAGTCAATATATAACTCCCCAAGAAGAAATAGACTACTTCAGCTATAGGAAATTATACGTCCATCCCAAATCAACGAGTATAGCATATAACTCCAATTGTAAACAGGATAACAAATAAAATCACTGAACCAACCTTAATTGAATTCGCAAATTGCACAATAACAATCAGAAATCAAGAATTCTCAACATTGGAAAACGAATTCATTCACCAGCTAGAAATTGAATTACCGTATAATGATGTATTCATCAATCGTACGTCACCTGAAATTAATCTCCAAATCTTACATAACAGAACCATAGCAAACCTGGAACGTACGAATCTACTACATAAACATGTTAAACTACACACGTCATCTGGACATGCCTCATTGATAGTTATAATAATTATTATCTCCCTTATAATCATACTTTCTATTAGGAAATGTTACTCACCCACTACAGGACCACTATTGCAGCCTGCCGTTATTCTTAGGGGGGAGGAGTTACATATATCCAACGAACCAACACCAATACATATGTACCTGCAACTAACCGACATCCACTTCCGTATTCTAGCTGATGAAGCTAAAACATAAAATACCAAACAATTTGATGTCACGTTGCATATACACCAAATCAATGACTTCGGAATTGTAGCTGACACAACACACAACCGGATGGATGTAACAAAATAACATATCACGTTGTGTCTACCAATTATTACACCGGAAAGTTATCACATATAATATGACCCCATACATTCTGCCTAGTTTGCTAAATTAGGCACGAGTAAAATTTGCCATACATTAAAATTATATTTTAAATTCATTATTATTTTTGTACTCATCCAGATATCATTGTAGTTTTTGTTTAAATAAAAAATAAAATAAATTTAAATATCGCTCTGGATAAAATCCAGAGTTTAAAAAAATAAATTGTTTAAATAATTAAAACTAGAATTCCCCCCCCCCCCCCCCCCCCCCCCCCCTGCAAAAGACCCCAAACCACCGCCGCTATGCTAATTCCATGCTTGGTTTTATTAAGCGTTGGACGAGAGATATTAATGACCTCGAGACAATTAAGAACCTGTATTATGCCTATGTCAGATCTTAACTTGAATATGCTGTTAATGTTTGGTGTTCTTTTTACGATAAAAATATCCAGAGTATCCAAAAAACAGCTTATACGCTATAAATATAATGTGAAAATGAATGGGATTGTTACCTAAATTTACCGTACTACTTTAACCTAAAGCGATTGCCACCATATCTTACTGGATGCAAATCCTATCAAATGACAACATTCGAAAATAAACAAGAGCTTTTTAAGTGTTCGTTTGTTGGAAATATTTTACCAGATCAAATCGATACACCGTCTATGTATACTGGAATCAATTAAACTAAAGGCACCGAGTAGAAATTTCAGAAGTCAGCAGTTCCTTCATCTGTATATACACAGAACAAACTATGGTGACATAATCATTATGACGTATTTTTTAGAAGCTTTTTTAGTGGTATAACTTTTCACTGATTTCCATAGGAATCCATAGTAAAAACGGTGTTTTTTAGCTTCAAGTTTTTCAATGAAAACAACAAAAATGTTACAAAATATTTATACAAAAGTGTTCTACATATCTTTAACAGCAATATACAAGAAGGGTATATTAGTATTAAGGCCCGATTGTATGAACGCGGATAGACGATATAACCTCGGATTTATCGTCGTTTGCATTGTATGAACAAGAAAATAAATTCATGGATAGAGTTATATCCTCTGTTTCTATCTTCTCTTTTCGGTGGATAGAACAGAGGATACAAAATGTTGTTGTTGTTTTTTTTTTGACATTTTAAAATATTCACAGTTTGTTATCGTGTTGTTATAGTGACAATAACATTGATTAATGAATAATTATATTTAAGAGATAAGATGGAGTCAAATAATAATCCACCGATTAAACGTATGAAAAAGGAAAAATATGAAAATTTATTTTCAATTACATAAACGTCAAAGAAAAAAGTGTTACCATTCAAATAAAAACTGCTTTAAAACTGCAATAAAACAGAGGATAGAAAAATATTTTAAATTGTTCATACAATAGGAAAAAAATAAAATTCTCGGATAAAGATATATCTGTACTCTCGGATTTTATTTTTTCTATCCTCGTTCATACAATCGGGCCTAAGTAAATATTAATTGCAGAAATATTAAAATAAAATTATTTCTAAAATATATTTTTCGGAAATTTTATTTTGAAAAATATATCAAAGCTGGCTCTGACAAATTAAAATAATACATACTTGCTAAATTTATCTTTAGTTTTACTAGTGTACGTTAGATGTCTATAATTGTTGGCAGAGAAATACGAAAAAAAATTATTTAATCACACAATTATGACACGTTCTTAATATTTTATGAATTTGTTTTGCTTTTCCTGCAATTTCTGAACTCAAATTTCTCCAGGTCGCAATTTTTGTTACGATTTTTCAAAATGTTTGCTACCCACTGCCATCTATGTATATTGACTTAATGCACACGTTTTGTAGTAAGCTTTTCTTTTTTAATTTGACCAGAAAGCTGTTGTTATGAACTTTTTTTATATTTTGGTTTAAATCAAGGCCCTATATATACAGGCCTGATTGTACACGAAAAAATATTCAATGAGCTTTCGATATGGGTACTCATTTGTCTATTTTATATGGTAAATGCATATTTTGAGTGATAAAATCATGATATAAAATATGAGTAATTTTAATGTTTGTTGAATTTAAAAAATTACTTGTATTTTAAACCATTTGTCATTTTAATTCCGAAGAATGAATCAACCTCGAAATTAAAAAAATAATTAAATAAAAATAGTCCCTTTATCATATTTTATAGAAAAAGTTTCATTTTAATTGTGCTGCCAGATGCATAAATGTACAAAAAAAAAATTAAAACAGCAATCGCTGAAAAAATGCTGAATATTCCTCAGCAATAATGAAATGTCAAAATGTCAAATTTTTGTTTTGATTTTTTATTGTGTTTAGATTTTTAAATTAATTTTTCTTTTATATTGTACAATAAAATATTAATGTACATATTATTTCCAATAAAGTTTATGTTTTATTTAAATATAATTGTGTACATACGAGCAATACGTGGATACGAGTATTCGATATAAAAAAAAATAATTTAAAAATCTAAACACAATAAAAAACCAAAACAAAAATTTGACATTTCATTATTGCTGAGGAATATTCAGCATTTTTTTCAGCGATTGCTGTTTTAATTTTTTTTTTGTACATTTATGCATCTGGCAGCACAATTAAAATGAAACTTTTTCTATAAAATATGATAAAGGGACTATTTTTATTTAATTATTTTTTTAATTTCGAGGTTGATTCATTCTTCGAAATTAAAATGACAAATGGTTTAAAATACAAGTAATTTTTTAAATTCAACAAACATTAAAATTACTCATATTTTATATCATGATTTTATCACTCAAAATATGCATTTGCCATATAAAATAGACAAATGAGTACCCATATCGAAAGCTTCGATTTTTGTACAATCAGGCCCGTTAATATATGGCCCTGTTTAAATAAATCAATTATTACAAGACAATTTTTTTTTTTGTTTAATTTTTTTTTTTTTTTTTTTGTTAAAATAAATTTTATTTATTTATTTAATGTTATTACAATCTAGTCTCCTGGACTAATGAGCAATTTGTTTCTGACTTAATTTACTAACTTAACATTAATCTATGGCTTCTTCCCATTGGCGTGCCATAGAGTCTGGTAAATTGAATTAAACCACATCTTTGTAGTGGGCTTTACACAGCACAATGCTATTTAAGCTAACAATTACACCAACTCAAAAGGTTTTGTTCTTTTAAGTCTACGTACTAAATTCGTGTTGCTTAGAAGCTGAGTTGCCTCAATGTTCACATGATGCCGGAGCCTCTCTTCATGTCTCCGCGCTTTCTCCTGAATTTCATTTACGATGAGGTTCACTTTAAGGTCCCTATGGAGATCATTGTTCCTGACATACCAAGGTGCATCAACGATGTTCCTTAATACCATATTCTGAAATCTTTGGATGATATTTACGTTGCTCTGTTTGGTACAACCCCAAAGTTGAATACCATACGTCCAAACGGGTTTCAATATTTGCTTATAAAGTAGCAGCTTGTTGCATGTTGATAAAGAAGAGTTCCTTCCCATCAGCCAATACATCTTTCTGTATTTAATTCTTAGTTCTTCACTTTTCTTTTTGACATGTGCTTTCCATCGCAGTTTAGCATCCAGGGTCATGCCGAGATACTTAGCTGTGATCGCATACGGTACTATTTCTTGATTTATGGTAATCGGGATATGTTTGAATCGCCTGTTTGTAAAGTTGATGTGAACTGATTTAGTTTCATTTAGTTTTATTCGCCATCTTTTTGTCCATTTATAAATTTTAGTTATTGCTGTTTGTAACTTTTGTGTTGACTCTTCGTTGCTTGTGCCAACAGCTAAGATCGCCGTGTCATCTGCAATAGTCGCCACTGTATTCTTTTCTAATACAGGAAGATCATAAGTGTATATTAGGTATAAAACCGGCCCTAATACACTGCCCTGTGGAACTCCTGCGTTGATTTCTTTCAATTCAGAGAAAGTGTCATCTAACTTAATCCTGAAGAATCTATCTTTTAAGTAAGATTCCAGTATATTAGCAAATTGGATTGGTAGAAGATTTCTTAATTTATGGTTAAGTCCTTCATGCCACACTCTATCAAATGCTTGGGCAACGTCTAGAAATATTGCTGAACAGATTTTTTCTCCTCTAGTGCTTTCTCAATTATACTGGTTATTCGGTGAACTTGATCAATTGTTGAGTGTTGGTTACGAAAACCGAACTGATGATTTGGGATTAAGTTTTTACTCTCGATTATCGGATTTAACCTTTTTACCAGAAGCTTCTCAAAGAGTTTGGACATGACTGGCAATAGCGAAATTGGCCTATAAGATGAGGTTATGTGTGGTGGTTTCCCAGGTTTTGGGATCATGATTACTTCTGCAATTTTCCACAAGCTTGGTACATATTTGATTCTAAATGCTGCATTTATAAGATTGGTGAGCTTTACCAGAGCTTTCCTTGGCAGTTCTTTTAAGATTTCTGCAGTAATAAGATCGTAGCCAGGAGCTTTTTTCATATTCATATTAGTTTTTATCTCACACGCGACTTCTTTTGGTGTTGTCGGTAGGATTTCTTTACTTTCTTGCACAGCTTGTTCAGATATTATCTCGGCTTCTAATGTTTCATCTTGATGTGGCTGGAATATTTTTTCAATATGTTCAGCAAATTCTCGAGCTTTGTCTTCATTATTCCTAGCCCATTTATCACCTGCTACTCTTATAGGAGGGTTCTGTATTATTGTCTTTTAATTCTTTTGGTTGATTTCCAAAGAGAATAATCAGTACTGCTATCATTAGTTAATTTTCTTAAATAGTTGCTGACTGATTCATTTTTCAATTGTTTAATTTCTCTTCTTAATTGTTGAGTGAGATTGTTCAAATTAGTTTTATCTTGAGGGGCCCTTGTTTGTTGCCATACTCTTCTCGCTCTTCTTTTTTCTGCTAGGAGTTCCCTAATTTCCAAAGGGTAGTTGTTTCCCTTGATTTTCTTTTTAACCTCAGGGGTATTTTCCCAAGCTGATTGCTGTATATCGTCTACAAATTTGTGAACTTCTTTGTCTAGTTGCTCCTCGGTCTTTAATGGAACCATTAAGTTAATTTTTTCTTCTAGCGATAGTCTAGAGCATTCCCAATTAGTGTGATTATTTACTAGAAAAGGGTTCCTTTCTTTCTGAATAATTTTTTCACTTAACGTTAAAAGTATCGGTGAATGATCAGAGTTTAGGTTGTGGCTTTCATCTACTTGTATATAATTTACAGATATCTTCTTTATTATAAAGAAATCAATCAGATCTGGTACTTTATTTGGATCAGTAGGGCAGTAAGTTGGTTTTCCAGTTGAGAGAGCTTCACAACTGCATTTCCTAATGGCTTTTAGGAGTTCTTTACCCTTAGTATTTGTTAATCTGGAGCCCCAGTGGACATTTTTGGCATTAAAGTCTCCTCCAAGTATAAACCGTTTTCCTAATTTACTGAGGAACTCGAGATAATCCTTTTCTTTCAACGAGTGCTTCGGTGCGCAGTACACACCAGCAATACAAATAGAACCATTTTTGGTTTTGACGTTAACAGCAGTTGCTTGTATTTCTTCTGTTTCATATTTTAGCTCTTCATAGTTGTGGATACTATTTCTGATTATAACCGCACTACCTCCTTTAGCAGTGTTTTCCGGATGAATGGTATGATATATATGATAATTTTTAAATTTAATGATTGTTTGTCTAGTGAAATGTGTTTCCGTGATGAGACATACATCGATTTTTTCTGTGTCCAGGACCACTTGCAATTCTTGTTGATGTTGCATAAGTCCATTGGCATTCCAACATAAGATTCTAAGATCACCTGCCATTTTTCTGTTTAGGGATGGCTCTCTTAGTGCTGTATTCTAATTTCTGTAATCGCTCATCAAATGTATTGAGCCTGCTTAAAATTAATTTAAGTGTTTTACTTATTTCGTCATTTTGACCAGTTTTCCCTGGATTTCCGTTACTCATCGTTACTTGAGCATAAGTCATTTTACTCAATTGTCCATGAGTAGTTCCCAACTCTCTACGATTTACTTCGGGTTGGGTCATCTTAACTGCCTGCTGCCTGAATAATCTTGGATTTTTAGCAATCACATTCCTATTTTTGACGTTTTGCAGTTCAATGGCAACGCTGCATCCTCTATAGTTAGCCGGATGGTTTTCTCCACAGTGAACGCATTTAGGCTGAACATTTCTATCTTTTACACAATCTTTGGTATGATGTTTACCTAAACATTTGACACACCTGGGTTCCCTGCTGCAATATTTTTGTGTATGTCCATAGGCTTGACATTGTTTACATTGTGGTATAAGTTTGGACCGTCTTAGAGGCTGAATAACTACTTTGCACCCTAAGATGTACTTAATTTGATAAATTTTTTCGATATCTTCATCATTATCGAAGGTCAACATAAACATGTTGAGAGGTACTTTGCCTCTCCGTTTTAGCTTAATTGATGCTTCAGTAGCCTTAAATCCTTTTGCTTTCAGATCATCAATTATTTTTTCTGGTTTACACGTAGAGTGTAGATCTTTAGCCATAGCCCTTATTGGTCTGGTTTGTTTATCTTCAAACGTGTGCCAAGCACGGTTTTCTTCATTTAACATACTTGTCATTTTTCTGTAAGTTTCACCATCTTCCAAGTTTATTTTGATGGTGTTTCCATTCATCACCTTTGCATTAAACTTATCAGTTGTAGTAATTTTTTTTAATTTCTCATAGAGTAGATCGTAGTCTTTGACTTCATCTATTACTATTGGTGGTGGTGGAGGTATTTTTTTTTGATGGTTTCTGGATAATATTAGGAACATCATCCTTTAATTGAGGTGGGGAGGGCGTATTATTCAATTTTCTTTTTTTTCTTCTAACTCCTTTAACTCTTATCCACTCAGTTTCTCGAGCTAGTTCGTCTTCATCCGTATGGTACTCTTGTTCAATTGTAGTCTGGCTAGGAGTAGGATAGATTGCCTCCTTTGGCTTAAGAGCTTTAACTTCGTTTTCAAGCATTTTCATACGCTCCTGCATCAATGCAATTGTATCATTCAATTGCTTGTTAATATTGTTGGCTTCAACTAGTGCATTATTAGCTCTACACAATTCATTGTGAAGCTTTTCTTCGTTTGTAGAACGAATGTTCTTGCTACTGGCCCCTGGCCCCAATGGAAGGACTACGGCCTCTTATCGGAGAATACGATACTTTATTACTCCTATCGAAGGGATTTATAATATTATTTTCTGATTCGCTCAGTTAAGCTTGTTTATTCACCAACATATCTTGTGATTGGTTAAAATATTTGTAGTTTAGCAATGGCTGGTCTCCCCCAGAATCCACGAGACCGACCTCCGAAGAGGGTGGATTTACCTGATTAACAGGTGTACCACCTGGGGTATTATTTTCCATATTCGTTCCGCTCATTGCTCATTTATAGTGTACTGCACTCGCATCTAGTATTTAGCCGATGTATTCTCATCGTTGCCCGGGTGTTACCACTTGGAGGTATACTAGACACATTTGGTGGTTTCTACATAGTTGCAGCGTTGGAATATAGACCACGAAATACATGGCTATAGACGGTCAACCCCTACCCTATTGAGACGCACCCAACACTCATTACAAGAAAATGAAAACGATTTACTTAAACGAGATTTATATATGTTGAAATTGAAATATTTATGAAAATATTTCAGAAATCATAATTAAGAATTTGCAACGTTTTCATTTACAAATTTGTCTTAGGTAGAAAAGTGATTTCCCATATGTTTTATGTGTTTTACTACGAAAATTTTGATTTTTTCGTCGTTTCTAATTCCCTTATAAAAGCTTCGTTTTTTTAGATTATGGCTTGTATAATCAAGGTTGCTTTGCTTTTACTTAAGCAAAGATAGCGTTAAACGTAGATTGAAGCAACATTTTGTTCCAACCTGAAAGTATTTCTATTTCAATGTTAATTCTTTAAAAAAAAAAATTTATTTGGTTTTTGCTTTCTGAATTTTTTTTTGTCTATTTTAATTTTAAGTATTATTCTATGTATTATGTCAAGTCAAATTTGTCGACTTTTTATCTGAAAGTAAAATAAAAATAAATAAAATCATTTTTTGTTGCACTTACAATGGTTTTAAAATAGTTGGAAAACAACCACCCCACCAAGATAAACCGTATTCCATTTTAGCCATTATACAAGTGACATGATACGTCATTTTTGGCACGGAGAAGGGACACACGTCGCGAAGAAGGTAAACAATTCTAGATGCGTACTTAAGATAATTTTTTAATTTGGTGACGTAAATTTTCTGTCAGTTGATATAAGTAACGCAGAACACAATTTAAGTATTACTGATAAAAGCATGAAGCAGAATGAGAATATTAGCGAGAGGAAATGGAAATTTCTAATTAAAATGAACACCTTGATTTTATATAAAATGTATTAAAAGTTATGTATACAAGAGTAGCTTTGCACTTTAAAAAAATATTATTTTTAATTTTTACAGTTTTTATTATAAAAAAATATATAATTGAGCTTATATGTATAATGTACTTTAAGTACTTAGCAAATTAAATTTTTTTGCGGTGAAAATTGTAATTATATGAATGTTACGTTACGTATTCGCTGTTCAAGTGAAAATGTGGTGTACATTTTAAAATATGCTCTTACTACTTCTGTATGCAAATAAAATTATTAAAGGAACAACAAAGATTTATCCAAGTTGTACAGCTGTCACTCAAGTAAGACTGTAGCAAGCTAGCGTAGTAACAAGACTAAATGTACAAAACAAATACAATTTAATGATTAGGATTAGCTTTAAAGGTCATAAACCCTAAGTTCAAGAACGTAAAAAATTTTAATTTTATATAAAAATCTATTGGTGTATTAATTTCCAGTTTTCAATTTAATTCCCCCGTTTGATAAGTATTAGTGAAATTTAATACCTGTTCAAGCGATTATAGAAATTAAATTACAAAATACATGGGAAACTAATTTCGAGAAAATCAATTTCATTAAAATATGAGTGTAAACCAAAACAGTCAGGTAATAAAGTATTTATTGATCTGTTGGAAATGTATATAGGGCTCATATTAAGTTATAAATAAATAGTGTAGTTATTGGCCTTGTGCATATAGGTTTTGCAGCTCAAATTCACTCTTTTGCAAATGATTTTAAATTTTTTGTATTTCATTCACAATTTTTTCCATCTCATCAAGTTAATTTCTCGTTATTTAACTCATAAGTACATAATTTGCGGGGGTTCACAACTCCAGTTAAATAGTATTTCCACTTTTTTCTTTCATTGAATTGCGTTGGTTTCATAATACAAATATACAAAGTCAATGCAACTACATACAAAGAAAAATGTGTCCTTCAGCTAAATATTTAGCTGAGCGAAATTGGGCAGTCAAATATTTAGCTCTTCAGTTAAAAGAAATAAAAGCTTGCATTCAATTTGTATTACGAAACATACGAAATGCCATAAAAGAAGCAAGTGTGGAAATCCTACTTAACACCTTGAGTGCTGTGCACACCGCCGGCAGTACACACTCGATTTTGTTTTCAGTGCCATGTGTACCGCCGGCGGTGCACGATTAAATGTAATTTCAAAGCAAAATGTCTCGCTCTGTACTGTAGCAGTAGGTTTTAACTTTATTTGTTTTACTTATTGCTTCTTGCCGGTCATTATATTTTTTTAATATAGTGGTAAAATTCGCTCCAGCGTTTCCTAAGTTTACAATACATGCATTTTCGATGGTCTGCCTCGCTGTGTATCTTGTTCATCCGCCTAATTGAAGATCCACAAAGGCTCTCGCAAATAAGCTTCCAAAAGCTCTCGAACTCCATATTTGGCTTTATCTGCTTGTATAATACCAAACTGTTTACGACATCTGTGCTCAGTAAAAATTCAAAGGGCATTTTGTGGTACCACCATCGAATGGTTTCGCGCAACGGTGAGAATTAACTCGCCATTGTATCGGATAAATCAATACCCTGCTT
The DNA here is from genome assembly GCA_963556165.1 of Tipula helvola. Taxonomy (NCBI): domain Eukaryota; kingdom Metazoa; phylum Arthropoda; class Insecta; order Diptera; family Tipulidae; genus Tipula; species Tipula helvola. Next base: position 185,742,449 of record OY744481.1, on the reverse strand, counting down.
GGCAAAATTGTAATCAACTATCATTCCGAGCTTTTTAATATCTACATTCTATGGTATGGCATAATTCATTCATAATTCATTAATGTATTTGCTAGCGCAATTGATGTATAAAATTTATCAGTAAGTTACTACTGTTGTTCTCTGCTCTTCGGATCGTTAGTTCTTCCACAATATATGTAGCTGGTATGTGTATCCAAGCGGGTCACAAAGTTTATATAATTTTACACCGTATTTATGTGATTTCGCAGAGTTATATTGCCTGAATTGTAGTCTGCCACGCCACAGTATCATGGTTTCATCTACTACCAACTTTTCACCGGGTATTCTGACTGCAACAAATTTTTTCTCAAGCGTTTAGTAAGTTGCAAACTTTTCCCAGGCGCTTATTTTGTGTTGCAGCTTAATCAGCAAAATGGTTAAATTTCAACAATAATTGAAAACTATTTCTGAACATAATTTTTGGGACGAAACTATTTTTATAAATTTTATCCGTGCTCCATTACAGGTTAACGGATAGTTTAATATTCCCATCCCATATATGTATAACACTATTCCAAGAAATTTTTAAATTTCCGGAATATTTGTTGCAACCCAGTTTTTCATATGAAAACGTCGGCTTACGCGTGTATTTTGAATTTTCTTATTGGCATTCAAATTTATTTGTTAAACTAGCTCATACATGTCTACGATTAGCTTCATATTCTGATTTTTGATTATCATCTGCGGTTATTGCGGAAAAAATTTAGCATCATTTCCAAAATAGTGAATGCTAGTTATATGCTGAGTTTATGACCTAGGAAGATAGGAAGATACGAATATAGGTAGATTGACCCGACCAACTTAATTATTTAAAATGCCACCCACGAGTCCCGCCTATTAGTTCCATGCTCTAGTTCAAAAACTTCTTGCTTTTGGTCAAAGTAGGCTAGTAGGCGGGGCTGGTGACATTTTAGATAATTTGGTTGGCCGTGTCAATCTGCCTATCTTCCTTTTTCATAAACACAGTATAAAAGAGCAAAACCTGCATATTGAACCTTTACGTTGTATTACTAGAAGAGGCTTACCAATAGCCCGATGTATAAGTTTGTTAAAATAAATTTATTACAGTACAGTGGTTGTTTGCAAACGATTAAGTACTGGGCGATGGTACGAGAAGTACGATGTGAAGCGCAGGATCTCATCGGTGATGTGCCTGACGAATGTGAGATCCAGACAGGTGCCTCCAACAGTAATCGAGGCTAGTATGTTGGAGACGCGGTCTATGTCGAAGGTATCCTTGATGAAGCGCACGAATTCGGGTTTAGCAATGATATCAATGTTGAAATCGCCGCAGAGAGAGCACAAGAGGTATATCGGAGGTCACTCTGACATATGGCGGTACGTACTGGCTCCGGGGGAATGCCTCAGTTGCTCCTATCAGATGAGGCATTCTCCCTTTACAATGCTCTCTAGCATTGTAAATCACCACTTTGTAGATCTTAATTTTAATTAAAATTTATTAAAATCGATTATTTATATTTAAAATAAATTATCCGCTACAAGTTCTTTACGCACAAATTGACACTAGAATGACTCCGATTAAATGATGCATTCTCCCATTACAGTGTTCTCAAGCTTTGTAAATTACCATTTTGTAGATTTTAATTTTAATTAAAATTTATGTTGAGATTTTTTATTTTATTAACAATAAGTTATATGCCACAGTTTCTTTACGCACAAATTAATACCCGAATTTCTCCGATCTAATGAGATTAATCAATTTAATTTAAAATAATTAACCACCACTGGTTTTTTACGCAAAAATTGACACTATCGGATCTCCGATCGGATGAGCTATTCTCTCGCTACACTGGTGCAAGCATTTAAATCGGTCGAAATCAGAGGTTCGCGGCGTGGGTTCCTTTGTTGCCTGATGACGTCATTGCGATAATATTATACGTGACGCATAAAAATCATATCTATAAATTAAAGGTGTTGCTGATAGTTGATGAGTAATTGCCCACGATCAAGGGCTAAATTTAGGGTCAATTTTCAGAATAAGCGGTGTAAAACGTTATCACGTCAAAAGACCAAAAAAACTCAAATGATGAAACGCCAAAATTTAGCTCCACATTAATTGGCCTTCAAGTTATGTCAGTTAGAAGCTCGAATAGAATCGTTGCTTGTTAGCTTACTAAATTTTCCATACATATTTGACGTAAAATTTAGCAAGTTGAAATTATTTAACTGACGATTTCGTAGCTTGGCCAGCAGCCCTACTGCTAGTTGACTTTAGGGTCAAGTCTCCACAGTTTTCGCACAGTAATTTATTTGTCCGGTACATACATTTATGGATAAATTTTGACTGTCTAGTCATTTTGTAATATTGTGATTTTTTGTTTTGATGCCTGGGATTTGAGCGGCAAACATCACAAAAATGCGATTGCTATCGCTCTTTCTTGGAGCAAGAGTTGCTAGAGATATATAGAAATCAGGTAAATATGATTTTATTAGTTGTGACTTTAAATAATAATTGTGCTTCTTACACATATTTTGTTTTAGTACAATAAATCAATGCAAAGAAGTGTGAAAATCATTGCAAGACACTATAAGTTACCATAAAAATCGTGCTAAAAAATTCCAACATCGGAAAGTGAATTAGCTGATTTAGAGGCTATGCATTTTATGATATCAGCATCATCTGAAAACTGGAAACGGCAAGCTGCGATAAATTTTTTTTTGTTATCTGTTCCTGAAAGCTCTGAAATGAAAGATCATCCACGAGCCCGGTCTGCATGTTTACTTTATGTGCAATTGTATTGCAAATCACTACTTGCAAAATGCAGATACCGAAGCTCATATATTTCCAGTATCCAAAAGAAGGCGCGATTGATTTACCTGATCATAACAAATAAGAATAATAATGAAGCGTCAAATTGTAATACATAATGAAATTTAGGATATTATTATTATTATTATTACTTGAGGGCCATGTGGGGGCTCAAGCCACCCCGCACTGCGACCTAAAAGATCTTTTGTGCATTAAGCCCTACTTAATTATCCGTCCAGCCAATATTCAGGCTCTTAAAGAACCTGATAATACTGCCGACCGGTGTGTGATACATACTATCTGGGCTCATTGCTCTCCCTCCTAGATGTAATAACATTTACTTCTGCTAGAGGAGCGGTAGCATTGGGACTCAAGGACATCGAGAGGGTAGACCCACTCCCGTATATTCCTATCCATGCCTCGTCTACCGTTTTGATTTTACTCTTGCGAGTTGCTGGGACATACTATCTGGGCTCATTGCTCTCCCTCCTAGATGTAATAACATTTACTTCTGCTAGAAAAGCGGTAGCATTGGGACTCAAGGACTTTGAGAGGGCAGACCCACTCCCGTGTATTCCTTCCCGTGCCTCGTCTACCGTTTTGATTTAACTCTTGCGAGTTGCTGGGAATAAAAAAGTCGCCTGTAGGTCACCCAGGTTTACTACAGGAAGGCTAAATAAAACTGGAGGGTGCCTGGTATCCAGAGTCCGCATATATAGACTGATTAACCTATCAGCCATTCATCCATCGGCATATGCTGTTCCACCTTAGATTAGGGATTTTTTGTCAAGGAGGCAGTACGTACACCTGCGCCTACTGGAAGTTTACGGAGCCCCTTCCAATAGACGCCAAACCACCAAAAAAATTTAGGATAAATAAAATAAAATTATTTTCAATGTTTAAAAGGCAACGAATCGATTTTGCCTCACAGTAAAAAATAATTACATACATTTAAAAGGAATTATCAATTTAATAATCACAAATACAATTTTTGAAAACGCATTAAGTTTTATTTCAAAGAAATTTCCGGAAGCTCTTATTGGATCACCCTCTATAAGGGTAAACAAAATGCCTCGTATATATAGTTTATAGTTTATGTAATTTTCATTTTATTGTTGATGTAAAATTCTAGATTAAATTATGAAACTTTAAGTAGAAGAAATATTGAATATTTCATAAATATTTTGGGTAAATTAACATAGAAATATGTATAATTACATCTGCGGATATTTAATTTTAAGAAGATTTGGTATTGAAGTTTGCTTTGTAATTTAAAGTAAATATTATATGAAATTTTAAGTACTACAAAAATCCAAAATATGAAAAATCTCATGAAAGAAATATGAAAAATTAAATAAGCAAAATACAAAAAATATGTTTTTAATAAAATTTTATTTCACATTTCATAGAGTAACTAACTACCTAATTGATTTAATATAACAAATTATTTACAAAAATCAAAATGTTTCTTTTGCACTAGTATACATGGTTATAACAAATATATAGGTTTTTGTTTAGATTTTTGGAATTTATAAACACTTTACGTTTTACTTTAGAATTGCACTTGAGTATTATTAATTAGGGTTATTTTACCCGCCCAAGTAGCACCAAATAACTTTATAGTTAACTGACCCATTCCCGACGTCGAGACAACGTCACAAATTTCAAAAAATTCACTTTTTTGACATTGAACTAAATATTTTAAGCTTTTCGTCGGCACCACCACAATGCGACGTTTTATATTACCAATGGGCAGGTCGTTATTTTATATCTACTTAACAACTTCTGTTTACAATTTTCAACTGTTGACCAACTAATAAAACATTATCGTATTTTATATAACCGTGTACCGACTAATTAATTATGTGGTCGTAATATGTGGTTTTTAGAGATGCTAGGTGACTTTTTTGTCGTATAAAAAATCAATATCCAACTTAAATGTTTTCTTAAAATTTTTGTACATGCGCATTTCATCAAATTATTGACACGAAGTCAAAACCTATATTGACGAAATAATAGCGATCATTCAAAATTAGCGGTTCGGTTTGTTTTGTTATTTGTAAACATCACACAAGAAGAAAATGAAAAATCTACATAATTAAAACATAATTTTATGTACCGATTACAGTAAAAGCCCATTCATTCGCTTAATTAATCGGATTTTTTTTTCATTTTCATCTTCATATTATTTCGCATTTTATTTATTTGAGGACTCACGAAAAATGTATTTTGCTTTATAAATATTTTTCAATTTTACGGATTATTTAAATAGATTTCATTTTGCAGTATACACTCGTTTATGTGTAGTTTGTGTAATAATTATATGTAATTATGTAAATCAAATATTACATGAAATAATGCGAAATCTTAACAAAAATTTCGTATTTTAACAAAACATTCAATGAACCGGAGTATTCGATTACCGGCATTCCTTCATCCCCAGGCATGTCGGATAAACGGGCTTTTACTATAGCTATGGAATAATATTGGTTTATATATGTATAACTTATTTGTTGTGTAAATATCTAACAGCCGAATTCTTTAAAAATTGGTAACAAAAATAATAAATCGTCGGGAAAATGACTAAACCGCCGGGGTAATAACTTTTTTGGCAATAAAATTACATCTTTGGAATTTTTGAGTAGTATTGGAATTGGTTGTCAAACTAACTTTTTGGTGGTTTAAATATTTCTTGATCCATATTGTATTAAGAAAATCGCCATTTTTAATTACATATCTATACAAAATTTTTTTTTTTTTTTTAAATAAAATTATGATTTTGAAACTTCTCATGACTAAATATTATTGTAATATCGTTATTTTAATGGTGGGGATTATTTCAATACGGTTTAATTTGATTTTAGAAAATTTTAATCAAACTAAAATAAAAATATTTTTGAAAGAACAGAAATATATTTTTAAATAAAAGGAATTTATAAGGCGCATGAGTTTTTAGTTAAGTGATAAGTTCACATTCACGATAAAACTTGCTTCGTTTGTAAAAATATGTCGTATCTTGCCAGATTTTTGTGTTATCATTATTGTAGGGAATGTGAATATTAAATTTATAATTATATGAAGCATATTTTCGTAAAGTCCTGAATATTGAAATAGATGTTAAAGGAAACAGACATTTAATTATTATATTTATAGGATAAAAGAAGACAACAAGATTATTTATATATTTTATGAAAAATAGTTGTCCCGTCTGCTAAAATATAACCACAATGCCAGATAAAAATACTTATTTTACGAACAAAATAGTTGTCATTATATCTATCACCCGACTTATATTCTATGATCAATTGACAAGTAAGATAATAGTTATTACGACGTCGTTACAACCCAAGATTTTTTCCCCAATAACGTCGTAACTTAGTTTTCATACCGGTAGCTCAACGTCGGCTAGCCGACCAGTAGTCATCTAGCCAACCATGGTACGTAATCCCAACCCATCCGTGCTACTTGGGCGATTTCCCAACAAAAAAGTCAATCAAGCAGAGCTATTTTTTAATTTTGAATCACAAAATCCTAAGAGACAGGCCATTTAAATAAAATATCTGAAGTAGTGAAATTCCCGATTTAAAAAAAACAGTCAATCTCCCATTGTATCTCTTTCTAATTTTATGAAATTGCGATTTGTTTCGGAAATTAAACTCAATACGAGCTGATTATATTTCCTTTTTATAAGGACCTTGTAACGCGATATTCTGATATAATTACTTTAAAAAAAATGTTTAATTAGTTTGAAATTTATTATGAAACAAATCGCAATTTCATAGAATTAGAAGGGTATAATATCATTTAACTGGAGGTTGGCCCTTGTGTTGTGAAATTGGGACTTTTAATACGACAAGGAATAATGCTGTACACCAAATTAATCAAAACTGTCTTTTTTGCCTTTAAGTGATATGCCGTCAAAACAACATCAGAATATTTTAGCAATCTAATCATATTGATTTAAGCTACAGAACTTTAATTAAAACCTTAACAAAACGCTATACATACATGTATTCAAAATACCTTGCTTTATACAGACGTTTCGAATAATTTGGTGTGCAGACAGCTTAACGATAAAGAAATAGATTCTGAGTATATATTTTATATGTATTTATAAGGTACAAGATTATTTAACGGATTTTACCAAACTTGCAGTTTTTTCTGATTTTACCGGCTGCTTTTCAACGATAAAATGAATTATTTATTGTTGACTGCTATTAAGAGCTGTAATAGTTATATTTTTGTTAAGGAATTTTGAATATATCAAAACGTTTATAATGTTTACTTACAATTACTGCTGTTCTCCGTGTAGTCGGATACATTTTAATTTTAAATTAAAAATTTGCTAATTGTAACTATTGCTGCAACGTCGGGAACTTGTGATGCCATCTTTAAACTGCCTCGAATAAGAAATTCGATTTCGAGTTTTCAGATTAAAAATTTGCAAATTATGCCCCAGACCTTTGGGTCATCTTGAACATTATGATTAAAAAAAATGGCCAGCAGACAGCAAAAATCGATTGATCGCCCTTAAGAAGAGTGCAAAGATCTAAATAAAGTTGCAATAATGCCGAAGAGAGTGATAGCCAATGCAGAAGTTTTATTAGTATGTTGTCCACCTCTTGATCTACACCGATACTATATTATAAATGAGCTTATGCTCAAAATGAGTATCTCAAAATTTTTGTAAATAAGTAAATAAATAAAAAATAAATTACGACATTTTGCCAAGGCAAATATTGACCTGCAAATTTCAAGCAATAGTGATTAGCCGTTTTGATGATCAATAAGTTAAAATTTAGAAGGACCTACACTTTGATAAAACGTGCTAAGTAATCCCGCAATTTACATTCATGTTAACAATAGCCGTATTTCTTGACGCATTAGTGATCCGGATCAGATCAAAGTTTACACTGAAAATAACAACAAACATTTAATTTTTGTTGTTGTTTTCAATGTAAACTTTGATCTGATCCGGATCACTAATGCGTCAAGAAATTTAGATCACCACACTTGATCTACATACAAATTGAACAATTCTGAAAGTATATATTAAAATAAATTATTTGTTTAGCTTTTGATGTAAAATTTTAAATTTGCATATTATTTGGGTTACGAACGAAAAAGACTTGATATCAGTCAAATTTGCAGATTATATATACAAACTTCAAGATATATTTTTACGAAATACTGTTCACTCACAAACTACTTATGGTTTTCAGAGTGGTTATATATTCTATATATAGGTATAAAAAAAGTCGGGTTAGTTACACCATTTATAACTCAAGAACGGCTGGACCGATTTTTATGATTTTGGGTTTGTTGGATTTGTCTCCGTCCCGAATAGCAGAATAACTATTAAAACATCTGAAAAATTCACGAAAGAAAATTTATGAAGAAAATTCATTTTCTCATATATTTTGTATGGAATGGCTTTTTTGATGATATCTCGAGAACGGATTGACTGATTTCGATGCATTTTCTTTTTTTGTTAATTTTTAATTAATTATTAATTATATACATATATAATTTTTTTATCGTTTGTTTTATTTGATAATTTTTAATTTTCACGAAATTACGCACAACCACTTTTTCAAAAAAATAAAAACTAAATGGTTTGTTTCCAGAAAAAATACCAACCACATATTATTTGTCTATAGTCATCTGTCCGCAACTGTCCACGCTTGAGAAAGCGAATTTGATATGGGTTGTTGTTGTTTCCATTAGTTTCTGGTCTAAATGCGCCGCGATTTATCAGCATTTGTTTTCGAGTTTTCACCATTTTTCATTCAGTTTTATACGGTTATTACATTTGCATTCGATTTAATTAATTCTTTTCAAACGAGTTGTTCTGAAATTGATCAGCGAAAAGTGATTTCAAAGAGGTGAGTTCAGTTTGATGAATTGGACATTGTGAAAGCATCGACAATCAATCCAATCGGTAATTTTGGACTGTGTGTTTGTTTTTCCAGGCGGATTCGTTCGAAATTCTGTGAAATTCTATTTTCGATCGTGATTTTCAAACGGTAAGTTGCCTTCAAAGATGTTCACTTTGTGAGGTTATCACATTTGTAATTGTGCGCGCATCGATAAGTGCTTCATTATGTAATTTTGAATTGTGTAATTTATTTTCTAGTGTTATTTACAATGCCGCGAGCCAGAAGATCTAATCTTTCACAACGAAAACGTAATGCAATTAGACTTCGGAATTTTGCGAATCAATCCACTGCAGATGAACAAGAAATCGTACGAGAAGAGCGCCGCGTTAGTATGGCCCGACTTCGTGCTTCACAAACACAAGTACAAAGAGAGGCAGTACGTCAAACGGCTCAGTTGGCAATGAGAAATCGTCGAGCTTATCGCACAGATCAACAACGTGATAATCTTCGACGCGCAAGAAAAAATGCTTCAAGTGTTGATTTGAATCGAGTAGCGTTTCAATACGATTGCACAATTGACTACAGCTCGCACATTTTCGTTCGAATTGGCCCAATGGAGGTTGTGTGCGATCATTGCGGTGCATTGAAGTTCGCTGGAGAAACACCTGGATTGTGCTGTCTCAGTGGCAAGGTTAAATTGCCATTATTTCCTCCGCCACCTTAGCCATTGCATTCATTGCTTCGTGGCGAAACACCAGAATCACGACATTTTCTATCCAATACTCAAAGATACAATGGATCTTTCCAAATGACTTCATTTGGAGCAGACATTATCGAAGAACGCGGATTCAATCCGACATTCAAGGTCATTTCTGCTTGAGAGAGTAAACTTTCATTTTATTTTGGTGATCATAAATCACTAATTTTGACTTCGCCTTCGATTTTACAGATCCAAGGCCAAATTCACCATCGAATTGGATCATTGCAACCGCTTGAAGACGCGCAGCATAAATTCATACAAATTTACTTGATGGGCAATATGGAGGACCAACTTGATCGGCGTGAAACGATCAATATGCCTCTAATTTCATTTCAGGTGAGGAAACTACCAGGAAGGTTAGCTTGATGAATTATAACGCTTATCGTTTAATGATTCGTCAAAATGCTGACAACTATTTGCTGCGATTTCGTCGATTGCTTCAGCAATATTGCGTCGACATGTACGTCAAAATCGAAGCGGAGCGTCTCACTTTCATTCGATTGAACCAAGGCAAACTGCGTTCGGAGGAGTATATTCATTTACGCGATGCAATCAGCAACGAAGGAGATGCAACTAATGTTGGTCGATTGACTATTCTACCGACGACGTACATTGGTAGCCCGCGGCATATGCATGAATATGTGGAAGATGCAATGACATATATTCGTCATTACGGTCGTCCTGATCTATTCATCACCTTTACGAACAATCCGAAATGGATAGAAATTGTTCAACTGCTGCTCCCCGGACAAACATCAAGTTATCGGCACGACATCACAGCACGTGTAACAAAAAATCCGGTCGCTGATGAGCTACATTACTAAGCATCGCGTCTTTGGGGATACTCGATGCTGGATGTCTGCCATTGAATGGCAAAACGAGGCTTGCCGCATGCACACATTCTTATTATTTTTTTTTTTTTCGCTGGCGCTGCATCCCATAGAGGGATTTGGCCGCTTCATTTGAAGTTTCGTAATCATTTTTTTAACGGATAATGAGTGATTAATTCATTGATCCAACATTAACCAACCGTGATTTTTTCATCACCCGCCGGGAATCGAACCCGGGACCTCCGGGGCTTAAAGCAAGCATGCTAACAACTGTGCCACCGGGGCGGCATTCTTATTTGGTTAGTCGAACAAATTCGACCAGACCAAATAGATGACATCATATGTGCTGAGATTCCTGATCCCGAAACCGATCCAGACCTGCATAATGTTGTAATTATGAACATGATTCACGGTCCGTGTGGCGCCATTAACCCTCAATCACCGTGCATTTTTGACGGCAAGTGTTCCAAGCGTTATCCACGAAATTTGACAACGCTGACTATCACTGGCAACGATGGTTATCCACTGTATCGGCGTCGATCACCCGATGAAAACGGTAGAACTATCACAACGAAAGTGAAAGGAAAAGATTTCGTGGTTGACAACTCTTGGATTGTTCCGTATTCGCCACTTCTTTCCAAAACATTCAAGGCGCATTGTAACGTGGAGTATTGCAATTCAGTGAAGTCTATCAAATACATCTGCAAATATGTCACGAAAGACAGCGATATGGCGGTTTTTGGCGTTCAAACTCCCAATACCAACGATGAAATCACGCACTATCAAGTTAGTAGATATGTGAGCTGCATTCAGGCGATTTGGCGTATATTCTCATTCCCAATTCATGAACGTCATCCCACTGTTATACTGGAGAATGGACAACGAGTTTATTTTAACGCATCGAATGTTGCTCAACGTGCTCGATTTGCCAAAGTGATCCGTTTGCACCAATGTTGCTCTACTCTGAAATGCCACGTTATTACACTTGGAACGCTTCATCAAAGAAATTTCAACGTCGGAAGCAAGGCGATGCAGTTCCTGATCATCCGGATGTGCGTTCTACTGACGCTCTTGGTCACATTTACACAAGTCATCCGAAGAATGACGAATGCTTCTACTTGCGGTGAATGTGGAGATACATAAGCAGGCTTTGCTTTTAATCGAAGACATGTGTTACCTCATGTGCGGCAATATGTTAGTCAAGTTAGGAATGCCAACGCCAGATCGTGGAATGAGCGACGTTTTCAATCGAGAATTGGAACGTGAACGTGAATACGATCGAGATGCGTTGAACCAATCAGTTCAAACGAATGTACCACTGTTGAACCCCCAACAGAAAGAAGTGTACGATACGTTAATTGATGATGGAAATGGTGGCTTATTTTTCCTCGATGAGCCCGGTGGAACTGGTAAGACATTCCTCATGTCATTGATTTTGGCCACTGTTCGCGCGAGATCCGAAATTGCTGTATACCAGTTGCTTCTTCTGTGATAGCGGCCACGTTGCTAGAAGGATGCCGAACGGCTCATCCACCGGTTAAATTTCCGTTAAACCTTCAAACGACTGAAAAACCGACATGCAACATTGTGAAACACTCAGCAATAGCCAAAGTTTTGGTAGCAAGTAGAATCATCGTCTGGGATGAATGCACAATGGCGCACAAACGCGCATTGGAAGCACTCAATCGAACTATGAAAGATCTGCGCAATGACTCAAGATGTTGTGGAGGCGCAATGATTCTACTGTCTGGCGATTTCCGTCAAACACTACCAGTCATTCCAAGATCGACCGCTGCCGATGAAATAAACGCTTGCCTCAAATCATCGACTCTGTGGCGCTATGTGAAGAAACTTCAGCTTTTTTTTCAAGCAATTGCTGACTATCGGTGTATGGTGATGGTAGTGGATACTGGAACGTGGTTCGGTTTACTTCATATACGGCATGCATACAATCCAATATTTGATTCCAAACAATGTGGTTTTAATAAAAATCAACAGGTTTGTTTTATTATGGTAAATAAAACGTTATAAAACGTATAACTTAATTTATTTTTTAACTTTTAAATTTTACAAAAACTCTTTTTTTATGTGTTGCTTGTACAATGGTTTCACTGGTAATGGCCGAGAAAAAAAATTTTTGTTATGTCATCATTTTTATCCGAGCACGAACGACTGGTCGCTTATTTAATTTTATCATCATCCATGGTACGTCGCGTCGTTCGCAAATCCGAAAAAATAAATATTAGAATTCATCCACGCAAAGTGACGTTTCTAATTATTTAAACAACAACAAATAATATTTACATTTTGTGTACATGAAATTGGTGAAAATTATTAAGCTAAGTATAATTTTAGTTAACAAAATATGAATCTACTAATTTGTTTAATTTAATTTCAGAATTATAATAAATGTGATTGCTTTTAGGTGAATATTTATTCTGCACGGGGAAGTGCAGACATACCGCCGACGTTGAACCGAAAGTGTTCAAGCTACTGGTAGCAATACTACCTTGGTGATTGGACGTTGAAATATTCCAGCTTTGGTTTTTATAGACACCACTCGAACAAGTCCATCTGTGCCAGGATGTGTTTGGCAAACTTTGCCTAATGGCCACTGAGCTGGAGGGCTGTTTTGGTCGCGTATCAATACGATGTCATCAATTTTCATGTTTATGTGCTTGCGTTGCCACTTTGAACGGTTATGGAGTGTGGTCAAATATTCCTTGTTAAAGCGATTCCAGAAATGTTGCATTAATTGCTGTATAACGTGCCATCGGGTAAGTGTATTAGGTTTGGCCGCTTGGAAATCTGGATCGGGTGGTAATGATAATGGATGTCCGATTATAAAATGAGCTGGTGTTAGCATGTCTATTTCATCTGGGCCTGGTGATAGTGAACACAACGGACGGGAATTTATCAGGGGTACAAATTGAAAATGCGGGATTGATAACAGATGGCGTTACTAACGCTATACGCATCAGGCAGTACTGTGACTATGTTCATGTCAAAGCTACGTCTTATAGCTTTAATTTTCAGTATGTGTCAATTTGTCGCAGTGTCAAATTCATAGTTTTTTTGAGCTCTCAATATGTCGAGTTTCGTGCCAACAAAACAGCATTTGCGGGAAGTTTTAATTTACTTCTTTAATTTGAAGAAAAGTGCTGCTGAAGCACATCGATTGGTCTCCGAGACTTATCCGAGTCATGTTCCATCGGTTTCAACGTGCGAGAGATGGTTTGTGCGGTTTAGAAGTGGTGATTTTGACGTTGAGGACAAAGAGCGGCCGGGCCAAGTGAAAAAGTTTGAGAATGCTGAATTGGAGGCAATACTCAATGAAGACTCGTGTCAAACTCAACAAGAGCTCGCAGATTCATTGGGAGTGACACAACAAGCCATTTCCCATCGTATAAAAGCCCTCGGAATGATCCAAAAGCAAGGACATTGGGTGCCGTATGAGCTGAAGCCGAGAGACGTCGAGCGCCGTTTTTTTGCATGCGAACTGCTGCTCGAACGGCAAAAACGGAAGGGCTTTTTGCATCGCATTGTCACTGGTGATGAAAAGTGGATCCGTTACGATAACCCGAAGCGCAAAAAATCATATGGTTACCCCGGCCATGCATCATCATCGACGGCCAAACCAAATATTCACGGCGCCAAGCTCATGCTCTGTATTTGGTGGGACCAGCTGGGTGTGGTGTATTATGAGCTATTGAAATCGAACGAAACCATCACAGGAGCACTATACCGAACTCAATTGATGCGTTTGAGCCGCGCACTCAAAGAAAAACGGCCACAATACGAGCAAAGACACGACAAAGTAATTTTGCAACATGACAACGCTCGGCCACATGTTGCAGCGCCGGTCAAAACATACCTACAAACGCTGAAATGGGAAGTCTTACCCCACCCGCCGTATAGCCCAGACATTGCTCCTTCCGATTACCACCTTTTCCGATCGATGACACATGGCCTAGCTGACCAGCGCTTCCATTCTTACGAAGAAGCCCAAAAATGGGTCGATGACTGAATAGCAGCCAAGCCGGCCGAATTTTTTCGCGACGGTATCCGTAAATTGCCAGAAAGATGGGAAAAAGTTGTGGCTAGCGATGGACAATACTTTGAATAATTCATTTGTTACCATTTTTTCAGAATAAACGTTCAAAAATAGAAAAAATCCCGCATTTTCAATTTGTACTCCTGATAGTATTGCCTCAATCTGTGACAATAAGGTGGTCATTTCTTCAAAGTTGAGTACGGTGTTTCCCAGAACACGTCTTAGATGAAACTTCGTTGACTTAACTGCGGATTCGTATAAACCGCCAAAATTAGGCCCGGATGGTGGTGAAAAATGCCATTTTGTCTGAAAATTTAATAAAAAATTGGAAACCAGATTATTGTGTTTTAGTGATTTTTGTAGGTTGTAAATTTCTTGGAGTTGATTTTTGGCCCCAACAAAATTCGTCCCGTTATCACTGAATATGTCAGAACATACTCCTCTTCTGGACATAAAGCGCTTTAGGGCGGCCAAAAATGCGCTGGTTGACAAATCACTAACTAGTTCGATGTGAACTGCCTTGCTGCTCATGCACACAAAGATCGCGATATAGCCCTTGTGTGGTTTGCTTCGCCTTCCTACCATTGAACGGAGCCAGATAGGTCCGGCATAGTCGACTCCGGCTTGGTTGAAAACATATTTTAGGTTTACGCGAGCGGGTGGTAAATCGCCCATTAGCTGATTCATCTTTTGAGGTTTGTGTCTGGCACACGGAATACAACGATGGATCTGTTGTCGCACTAGATTTTTGCAATTAAGTATCCAGTACCTTTGCCTTAGCGTGGATACCATTAATGATTGGCCGGCGTGCATATATTTGATGTGATTTTCTGCAATAATCAGCTCTGTGATGATGTGCTGTGCGGGTAATATGATGGGGAACTTTTTATGGTACTCAATACTTGCGTGTTGGATTCTGCTGCCAACTCGTAAGATTTCTTGGTCATCTATAAACGGATTTAACGCACGTAATTTGCTATTTTTTGGTAGAGGTTGGTTATTTTTAATACACGAGATTTCCGTACTAAAGCTATCAGCCTGAACCCATTTGAAGATTATTTCGGTTGCCTTTTTATACTCTTCAGGTGATAACATGATGGATTTTGGCTCATTTCTATATGACTTCCTGGCGTTATATACAAATTGGAGTAGTCGTGCTATGATTCGGACGAATCTGGAAAATTTGGCGTATCTTTCGGCGAGATCATGAAGGAACAGATTTGACATGACAATATCCAGCTTGATTAATTTGGATGTTTTTTTCTTCATCGGTTTTTGGTTTAGTGCATAAAAGCTGTTGTTGACTGGGCCAGGATTTCGAATCATCACGAAGCCAAGTCGGTCCTTTCCACCAAAGATCAAAATTGTGTAATTGTGACGGTAGAATACCTCGTGAGGCGCAATCAGCAGGATTTTCTTTGGTTGGTACATATTGCCAATTGTTTCTTGATGTTGATTCGAGGATTTCCGACGTCCGGTTAGCTACGTAACTTTTCCAACATCTCGGATGAGATGATAACCACCATAGTACATTTGTTGAATCGGTCCAATAGAATATCTCTTTATTAGTGGATTGTAGCGATTCGACGACTGTTTTCATTAATCTGGTTAGTAATAATGCGCCACATAGCTCCAACCGCGGAATAGAAAAATGTTTAATAGGAGCGGACTCTGGTTTTTGAGCATACTATGTTGGTTTGGATGGTGCCATTTTTGGTTTGACGGCCGAATAAGCAAATTCGGACGAATCAGAGAATCCATGTAATTGAAAGTGATCATTTCGCGTAAATAACCACCGAGGTATAGATATTTGTTCTATTTCCTTCAATTCTTGTCTAAGTTGATTCCATTTATTCGAAATATGAACGGGTAATGGGTCATCCCACTGTAAATCCAACAGCCATAATGACTGAAATAGGGTTTTTACCATAATAGTGCAAGGTGATAACCAACCCAGTGGATCGAATATCTTAGATGCCTCAGATAACATCTCTCGTTTGCTGTTGGTTGGCTTCGGACTGGCTGAAACTTTAAAATGAAAATTATCGTTTTTTCGGGCACCATTCCAAACCTAATAATTTAATTGATCGGGTTCCCTCAACAATTTCGATCGGTGATAATTCTTGTGAGCTTTCCGGTATAGATGCAAGCAATGACGGATAGTTAGAAGACCATTTCCGTAGGTGAAAGCCAGCTGATTCCAAGATTTGAATAATTTGGGTTTGTAGCAAAAGAGCCTCTTGTTCGGTGTGGGCTCCTGACATCAAGTCGTCTATGTACAGATCTTGCTTAATGATCCTTGATGCTGCTGGGTATTTGGATGAATTAATGTCGGCAATGGTTACTAACGTTTTCGTGGCCAGATACGGTGCGGAAGCTGTACCGTAAGTAACTGTTAACAGACGGTAATCCTCGATTGGTGACTCTGGAGTTTCACGCCAAACGATTCGTTGGAAATCGGTATCTTCTCGTGCTATTAGTATTTGGCGATACATTTTTCTACGTCGCTCGTGAATACAACTGCATGCTTTCTAAATCTTATTAGAATTTCGAACAGGCTATCTTGAATGGTAGGTCCTACTAAAAGATTCTCATTCAGTGATACTTTGCTTGCCGATTTCGCCGAAGCGTCGAATACCACCCTAAGCTTGGTAGTGGTACTTGATTCCTTATACACAGCATGATGTGGCATGTAAAATGAGGTGTTTGGGTCATTGATCGTGGCGGTTGGAGGTATGCGTTCCATGTGTCCCAATTTTATGTATTCACGCATAAATTCCGTGTATTCATTTTAAGGGTGGGATCTTTACTAAATTTGGCTTCCATTGCAAACAGTCGCCGGATAGCCATCTCTCTGGTATTTCCCAAGGGTCTTCTGGGTTGCTTGAAAGGCAATTTAAGTATGAATCTGCCTTCTTTCGTACGTTGGTGGGTTGCAGCGAAGTGGGCTTCACACAGCTTTTCTTCGTCGGTGAAGTGTTTGGTTGCAGGCAATTCTTCGATCTCCCAGAATTTTCGAAGAGATCGATCGATATCTGACTCTGTGCACACATTCAGTTGTACTGCGCAATTTGTCGGTTTGGCGTTGGTATTCCCAGCAATAATCCATCCGAATATGGTATTCTGGGCCATTGGATTTCCTTGACTGCACGAGATTTTGCCTTCACTCAAAATTTCGAAGAAGTATTCGGAACCAATCAATATATCGATGTTGGTTGGGTTGAAAAACGTGGGATCCGCTAACTGCAGCGACTTTAGGTGTTCGCAACATTCTGGATTAATCTTTGTTGACGGCATTGGTGAAGTTACTCTTGGTAGTATCAGAGCGTTTATCGTCAATTTTGGGCTGGAGTCAAATCTAGATGATATTTCAAGAAACGTTGCTCCTCTCGTGGTTCCCGCTGTAGATGAGCCAACACCTCTGATTGCAATGTTTGCCTTGTATCTAGGTAATGCCAACCGTTTGACACAGTCCTCGGTTACAAAAGATGCCTGTGAACCTGAGTCCAAAAGTACACGGCATGGTTGAGTTTGACCAAAGGCATCGGTCACATGAACAATCGCTGTTGGTAAAAGCGATTGCACGGTAATATTATTAGGTTGCTTTGTTAGTAGAGCTTCACTACTGGTAGACGGTAACATTTGGTTTTCCCCGAGTTGATGTATGTTGGGTGGAGGTAGGTTAGTGGTATGTGTTGAAGTTGATTGTGAGATCGGTTGCGAAATTGATGTTGATGGAATATTGATTGGAGACGTACCTGTTGATGATGATGCATTGGATGATATGTTGGGTGAAGATATTACGGTATTAGCAGACGGCAATGATGACTGTTGAGATACGGATTGTGAATTAGGCGCATTTGACAAGTGTAAAAGACTATTATGCCGCCTTTCGGCAAACCTGACATGAACGTTTGGATTTACAAGAATTAACCGTATGCGTGTCACTTAAACAGTTATAACACCTCGATTGTTCGTTTATAAGTGTTCTTCTTTCATTGGTATTCATATCACGAAATTTTGGGCACAAGTATAGCATATGCTCAACATTGCATAACGGACAATTTAAATTAGACATGGTGGTGGTATGGATACCTCTGATACTTCCAGTCATTCGTGGTACTGGTTTGGTAACGGTTTCGCGAATTCCTTCAAGTGTATCTGCTCTTGTTTGAAAACATTCAATAAGATTTGCAGAGTTGGATGATCAATTTTCGAAGACTCGTGTTGCCAAAATTGTTTGCTATCGTCGTCTAGTTTATTCACAATAAGGTAAATTAGCCACGGATCTCTTAACTCGCCTTGTGGACCAACTGCTTTGAGACCTCTGATAATCTCTTCAGTAGTATCCGCTAATTTCCGAATCGTTGAAGAGTTCACGCGGGTAATGGTAGGTTGTTTAACGAACGTCTCAATGTAACTGTTTATTGTGATTTTTTTCTTATCGTACCTTTTCATAAGAATTTCGTAAGCTTCTAAATAATTTGCATCTGTAATGCTTAGATGTCTAATTAGACTAAGTGGTTCGCCTTTGAGGCAACCCTTTAAATATTGAAGCTTTTGCGCTGCCGCTAGCGTCCCCTTTGAATGAACCGAATTTTTGAAAAGGTCGACAAAACTTTGCCACTCTTGAAAATCCCCTTGGAATATGGGAATATTCAAACGAGGTAGTCTTGCTTCACTTGGACTTTGGTGATATTGACACATGGCATCATTCATTCCCGAGTTATTTAATTGGGCTGGTGTATGGAAAGGTTTAAGAGCAGCATTTAGTAACGCAACCGCATGGTAGTAACCTTTTTCGAATTCTTCCGAAAGCGAGAGCTCGTCGGCCTTGACCTCAAAAATTTGATCTTCAACGCTTACGAATTCGGTCCACAAACTAACGGTTTTCTCTAGTCGCGCCTTGATATCTTCCATCTTTGTAGATTCTCCGATATCTTCAGCAAATTGCACAATTCTGGACATTTGATCTTTTAACACCGAACGTCGCCTCTTAAGAGCGTCCATTATGCGATAATAAAATAAAATTTTTAACGGTAAATAATTAATTGAACAAAGGACGAATAAGAGAAAATTACCGGTCTATCAATTCACTTATTTCACTTCGTTTTCACTAAGCCGATTTACTTTACGTTATACGTGTACAAAATTATTTAGACACAAAAAAACAATTAGGTTACAAATAAATTAAATTATACTTAAGGTTTTTTGACGTGATGCACCGATATTGAAGTGGTGTGATACTTTCCGCGATCCGGCTCGAAGGACCAGCTGTATGGTGATGGTAGTGGATACTGGAACGTGGTTCGGTTTACTTCATATACGGCATGCATACAATCCAATATTTGATTCCAAACAATGTGGTTTTAATAAAAATCAACAGGTTTGTTTTATTATGGTAAATAAAACGTTATAAAACGTATAACTTAATTTATTTTTTAACTTTTAAATTTTACAAAACTCTTTTTTTATGTGTTGCTTGTACAATGGTTTCACTGGTAATGGCCGAGAAAAATAATTTTTGTTATGTCATCATTTTTATCCGAGCACGAACGACTGGTCGCTTATTTAATTTTATCATCATCCATGGTACGTCGCGTCGTTCGCAAATCCGAAAAAATAAATATTAGAATTCATCCACGCAAAGTGACGTTTCTAATTATTTAAACAACAACAAATAATATTTACATTTTGTGTACATGAAATTGGTGAAAATTATTAAGCTAAGTATAATTTTAGTTAACAAAATATGAATCTACTAATTTGTTTAATTTAATTTCAGATTTATAATAAATGTGATTGCTTTTAGGTGAATATTTATTCTGCACGGGGAAGTGCAGACAATCGGTAATGGCCGTCTTCCTGTCGACGAATCGAACGGATTGATTTCGTTTCCGCCAAATTTTTGCGATTTCGTCTCAACGAAGGACGAGCTCATCAACAAAGTGTTCCCGAACATCATTGCTAACCACAATCACAATTGGTTGAGTGAACGAGTAATTCTTGCTGCAAAAAATAAAGATGGGGATAACTTGAACTCCACAATTCAAAATCAGATCGTTGGTCCACTACATTCCTTCAAATCTATCGACTCTGTAACAAACGAAGACGAAGCAACCAACTATCCAACTGAATTTTTAAACTCATTGGATCTGCCTGGCTTACCACCTCACAATTTACAACTGAAGGTTGGATCAGTAGTTATCATGCTTCGAAATCTGAACCAACCAAAACTATGTAACGGAACGCGTTTGGTGGTGAGAAAACTCATGAGCAATGTGATTCACACGACGATACTCAAAGGAAAGTTCAAAGGTGAGGAAGTTCTCATTCCGAGAATTCCGATGATCCCAACCGATATGCCATTTGAGTTTAAACTAATTCAATTTCCGATTCGTCTTGCATTCACCATGACGATCAACAAATCACAATTCCAATCCTTGAGTGTTTGTGGGCTAAATCTAGAAAATGAATGTTTCTCTCACGGTCAATTGTACGTAGCATGTTCACGTGTCGGCAAACCATCCGCTTTGTTTGTTCTCGCACCTGACAACAAAACGAGAAATGCCGTATATCAAAAGGTGCTTCAATGAAGGAAATCGACCCGAGTGCAACCCATCCAGCAAATAATTTAATAGAATGTAGTGCAACAATGCTACACGAATCATTTCGATTCACTTTAATAAAGCAAATGCCTTCTTGCCACGTGAATTACATTCATTTCAAAGTAATTAAAATACATTTCATTTTGATTTTTGTACATTTATTGAATTCATTTTTAATATTCATTTTGCCTTAATAAAAATTTGAATTTAATTCAGCTAACATCTTAACACAACATTTATTAATTTTGAGGCGGTACGATTGTACGAAGTTCGCCGGGTCAGCTAGTAAGAGTATATATACCATTATACTTGTGCATATATTTTAAAATCATTTTGAAAAATTCCATTCGAAATACCGTTATTTTCTAGACACAAACTAATTTGCGTTTTGATAAAAATTCCACCCTAAATTGCGTTATTTTTCCAAACAATCATAAAATGAATATTTCTCGAATACAAAGAGAGGGAGAGTAAAAATGAATAAAGTTGCGAAAATATTTCAATTTAGTCCTATTATACATGTACTCATAAATTCTACTTAATAAAGCTGATTTTTTTTTAAGATGACCACTGAAAAGTTCAATCTGATAAGCAATCGAAATACGCCTGATATCGTGCTGACACAATTGTTAAAAATATTTTGTGTAGGTATATACAGATACACCTACAGCAACACTATAAAATAGTTGATCGAAAACTGCCTAAGAATGCCAGTAATCCAATAATCCATTTTCGTCTCTAATTTCAATCGTACTTTTTTATTACTTTATTAAACTAAATAAGTACTCGTACCATTTTGGTCGACAAATTGTTGTCAGTTTTCTGGTAACATTAGCTCCCACTGTTTCATTTTCCAAAGAAGGACATTTAAAAACATGCTAATTAACTAATGTTCAAGTTTTTGAGACGAAACAACTGTTAAATCATAAAAAACTGAACTACTTATTTAATTATAGCATATTCCACTATGGAGGGTTCAAATATTTATTGATTTAGATCAGTTTTTTTGATTCGAAAGGACTATAAAAAAACTATAACTTAAACAATAAATTATATTTCAAATTCAACGTAAATTAAGCTTGGTTTCCCAACTATTCCCGTTGTCGAAAAATTTGAGAGCTCTATGGTGGCTAATAACTGACTGAACATTTTTTTCAATAAACATCAGTTCATCGAATAATTTGTCCATATTTATCCATATTTAAATTGGAGTTCTAACAAAACTAGTTCGAAATTTTCAAATTTCAGAAAGGTTATTTAATCCCAAAATTGAAGGTTTTTCAAGAAAATTATAGATAGAGACAGATTTAAGATAGAAACAGAAAATTATAGAACTCTATATAATATAACTTATATAGAAATGTTCTGTGTCCTCCTTTTGATCTGGCTTCTAATTGATTATTTATATCAACCACAATTTATCCATTATGCTAAATATGGATCCTTTCTATAATTACATAAATGTAATAAATCGTGGTGGTTCTAGTCTACATATTACATTTTTTGGAATATATCAAATTAATTTTTTTAACAATTTTAAGTTATTCATAAATTGATTTAGTAAAAACAAATCCTTGTTTTATTTTATTTTTAAATCTTAATTTTAATTTTGGGAGCATTATAGTTTCTTAAACGCCCCACTTAAACTGCTTAGAAAAATTGGGTAAGGTTAATCCCTTTATCTAAACGTTACGGTTAATCAATCCGATATTAACTATTTTTTACCAAAATGCATTCTGAGGCTTACTACACTTCAAATCCACAGCAAGTTATACAGTTGTGCGGCTGTTCGTATATTACGTAACGCTTCATGGGGTAGGAAGAGTTTCATGATTTATTTCGATTTGTTACGGACGGGGAGGGGTTGTGTATGCAAATGTTACGTAACAGATAATTTTCAAATACAATTCTATTTTCATTTACTTCAACTAGACGCATGTATGTATGTCGATTCTGCAGAAATTTATTTTGAAAAGCAAAACAAATTCAAAATATCGTTTTTATCACAAATTTATGCAATTTGAAGACAAGTTCATCGCATTTCTCAAGAGTCCGCAATAAGTAGTCTACAGAGATAAAATCTTTGATAGCTCGTTTTGTTAATTGAACAATTTACTTTTATGTGTGTCTATGTTACGTTTCGCTAGCAAGCGGTGATGTGAAGGGGTGGAGGTAGGTTCAGGCATGTGTTACGATCTGTTACGAGAAGGAGGGGGGGGGGGGGGGGTAAAAAACAAACAAAAAACCGTTAGTTAATATGTGAACGGTATATATTGTTTACAAAATCGAGCACCATTCGGGTTTGATAATTTTAAACATTATAAAGTTTAACCACTTAACGCATAGGAACGAGTTAACTCGTTCATTTGTTTCTTGCAGAAATGCATAGGAACGAGTTAACTCGTCCAATTATATTTTAAACTAAATTTTTAGTTTAAATTACGATTGTTTTTTGTAATTAAAATATTGTGATCAATTGTACTTTATGGCTATAGTTTATAGCTTTTTATCTCATCAATTTCGATTTTTATGTTTTATGACACCAATTGCCCAGTGGTGTATGATATCGATAAGATACATATTTATGGCTGCATGTTTCATCATAAACGATAATATGAAAAAGGAGAAAAATGACTGCAGGATGTAATTTCGTTACAGGCATCTCAAGAATGATTGTGGTTTTTTCCAAAACCTTCGAAAATTCTCTCTATAGTCAAAAGAGAATTCTCGCAAATTTTGTTTTTCTTTAGGCAAAATAAAATTTCAATTAATTTTTATTGTTTTACTGCACCACTCCACAACTAGTGTTATACGTGTAGTATTTGTGAACGACATTATCTTTTAATGCACTATAATAATGTCGATTGCACATTTTCTCGTAACATTTTATACAGTAAAACATGCAAATGATGCAATGCACCGAGGTAGTAACGGTATAAGAAGAACAAAGGAAAGTCGTTGTTGTTGTTCTTTAGTTATTTCTCTTTTCTGTTGCAAACAATTTCAATTGAAATGTAGGAAAAAGAACAAAATCGTTATTTTTTGTTTATATAAATGTACCTATTGTGTTAAAATAGGTGCAAATAAACATTTTCAATAATAAAAAAAAATATTTTTTTTTGCAGGTTTTCTGTCAAAAATATTATGCGTTAAGGGGTTAAATGTATACATTGGAAATGTGTTAAGGGAGAACACCGCTGTAAGATTTTCAAAAAATCGATTTTTTTTTTTGCCTTTAAAAAATCCTTTAGACCCTCAAAAATATGATACAAATTCGTTTATAGCTAAAAAAAAATTTTTTTAGAAGGTTTTCAAGCATTTTCCTGAGAGCTCTTATAGAGAAGTTATTGATACCAAAAACTTTAAACGCGTTTTTCTCGAAACCGTGTTTTGGAAATCTGCACGCAGCAGAACTCAATCAATTTTTGTTCAATCGATTTGAAAATTTAACTGTAGCTTCTTAAATAGATTTAAAATCGAAGTACATGAGTTTTTTTTTGATTCATTAAAAATTAAAAAAGATATACAACTTTTTATACGAAAATTATAGTCGAAAAATGAAACTTTTTCTTCAAACTTGTCTCAATTTTTTATTTTTTCGAATTTTTTAATTTCCTCATGTACTTCGATGCTAAAACTAATATATTTCATGAAAATATTTAATTTTTTGTTCCAGGAACAAATTTAAGACACTTCTACTGCATGCAGCGGAGCGACTTTAGGCAAAATCACTTCTACTAAAGCTACTCTAGCGCCGCCATTTTGTATTTTTTTTTACATAAAATATTTTTTTTGTTTACTTAAATATATGCCAAATATAGCCTAAAAGTTTTTTTTTCTCTAAACCCAACCCATTTCTCAAAAAAAAATACCAAACTAAGCACTTGAAAATGGTAGGTCACAGTGGTGTTCTCCCTTAATAGCGCAAACTTCCAAAGCGCTGTAGTTGCATGATGTTACAGAATTAGTGATTCATCGAGTTTTGCGATATTTATGGGATTTTACTGGTTTTCAAGCTTATAAACAGAAATTGTTCGAGATTTAATTATTTTTCTAGATTATTATTGCTATATTAGCATATACCATTTACTTGATTTTGCATAGATTGGTCATCGGCGTCTGCACCAAATAGGTGAAATAAGTGACTGTCTAAGGCGCAACATTGTGTAAAGCGCCAAAATCCGTGTTTAAATCTATGTTTAAAAAAAAAAAAAATGCAATAAACAAGAATGAAAAGGACTTGAATGGTGGCTGCGACCTCCAGGCAATTTGTAGACATTTTCAAAATAATACAACACCAGAGGAGGATTTAAAATTATCTGCGTGAACGCACTATCAGAGGCTTGACAGAGGCCTCGATATATTAAATAAAAGATTTTGCAAAATTGAGAAAGACAAAAGTAAATGTTTAAATACTTATGCAAGTAGAAATGTAAAAATGTATTAACACAATACCGAGTTGGGTTTGAAACCCTGTTTTGAGGATTTTTATTTGCATACAGTTAAATCGAATTGTTTTTCCTAAAAAGGCACCGTATTAAAACCTGTGTCGGGTTTGTGAAAATACCCTAGAGCCGCCGTTACGCCGGATGAAATTCTCGAAATTTGAGATTTTGTGGTTTTGAGATTAATTTAATTAATGAGCGTGAAGTTATTCGCTATTCTTACTGCGCTATAAGCGAATTAAAAGAGCGATGGCCTGCTACTTATAGCTGCCGCATTGCGAAACTATTTATTAATAAACCTAACTTGAAGGCCACTAAGTTTGCTCTATCTCTCAGCAAGAAACAGTTATTGAGAGTCTTAATCGCAATTCTTACTGGTCACGGCCATTTTAAAGTACACCTCCAGCACATGGGGCTATCTCAGGATGCTGTATGTGAGGATTGTCTTGAAGACGATGATGATTGCATTCGCTTCGTGTGCAGTTGTCCTGCTTTCAACGGAGTTAGGTTGCAATTATTTGACTCTAGATCTATTGCTGAAGATCAGCTGTCTTCCTTGCCTTGGCCTAAACTACTTCAGTTTATTAAGGCTGCAGCGCGCGTGCGCGATGTAAGATAGAATTACCAAGGTGGACCCTTCGTATGGTATTGAGTGCGGCACCTCCGTTGGTTGGAACCAATTTTTAACAATAATAATATTAGCTATTCTTAGTGATTTCTTAATTTCTTGAGATTATAGTAGGATTCTATGTTTATTCGAAGTTTTTCCCCTATATTCAAACTTTTTTGTGGATATAATTATATTTTTCGATATTTCTCGAAATTTTCAAAGGGTTGAGATGCGTGATGAATTATTGATATGTACCTCGATATTTAAAATAAAGTGAATTTTGGATGCTACTCTGTACGAGTATATTATTTGCTTAAAACAATTGGAAGGCTATTTGAATTTTTTTCGGGCCCTCTTGCAAAATGCATCCAACAACCATTTTTATGCTCCGAATGTAATTGATTTGTTTATCAAGTATCAACTTGATTGATCCTAGATTTCCCAAAAAACAAAATCATCCGAAAAAAGTAAAGTTGCGTTATTGGAATAATAATTTAAACGAAATTAAAAAATAATGTTAATTTTATACCACTCACCTCGGCCATTGATTTAAATATTGATTTGTTTATTATGTATTAAATCAAAGCCATAATCACAAACGAGAGTGTCTACAGTAATTTAGAGTGCCCGCTGAAACAGTAATTGCTAAAACAACATCCTCATATATAACAACATATATAATATTTCAGCTTGCATGCACAATTCAAATTGCTTTTTCTCAGGTGGCGATGATTATAATGGAAAATTAGATGAAGAGAAAGCAGTGATAACAATGAGGCTGATTGCCGGTTGGTTATGGTTCGCTCAAAGGGTTGACTAGCAACTACACCAAAAATATTTTTAGGTTGTGTTTATTTTGTATTGAAAAATACAAATTTCTTTACGCATGCAATGCAGACATTACATTCACGGATCAGTAAATAACAAACAAATATTTTATAGAAAAAGGACATTTCAGTACAATAAAGGGCGTTTTAGCTTATATAAAATGAAAAGGACAAATTCCAGAAAAGAGGGACTGTCCTTCCCAAAAGAGGACACTTGGGAACCCTAGGTAACATCATTATCCCGTCACTGGGATAATGATGTTACCAGAAAACTGGATTCTGTGACTTTTGGGTGAAAAACTGAACTAATTAATTTTCACATGTCTCTTTAAAGTTAATTTTACACCATTTGGAGAGTTCTGTAGTGAACGAAACAAATGACAGTCTGACGGTGCAAAATCAAGTAGATAAGCAACCATTGCAATTAAAACTTAAAAAGAAAGCTGTTACTATAAATAATAAATAAAAAGAATGGTTGAATTAGAAATAGGAAAAGTTTAATTTTAATTAGAAATGTATTTACTTGAAACAGAAAAAGTTGTAATAAGTTTGAAAAAAGCTTAGTTTGAAATAGAAATAGATTCAAATAAAATGGAAATGGTTTAATTTATTATGGAAAAGGTCTTATAATAATTGGAAAAGGTTGGCTTTGAAGTGGAAAAGATTGTTTTTGAAGTAGAAATACTATATTCAAAATAAAAAATGGAGGTGTGGCCAACACACGACTTTCTTTTACGAACAGCGAATTTTGAAAAACTTTTATAATTCAAATTTCCCGCAAACTTAATTAATATTGTTTTTATTATTTCATGTTTTCTGTAAATTGTATATTTTTGAAATATTTGCAAAATAAATTTTCTGTTTTACGGAATCTGGGAGCTGGGAGCTGGGACCCCAAAATTTATGTAAAAAGTTTAAACATGAAGTTGCAGTTTGATTGCTTAAACCATTTGGACTACAAATTGACAGACATACATATATACCAACAGACACTACTTCAAAACTCAATTTTTTGAACTCATTAGTACACACGTAAAAGAAATAAAAGGTGATATTTATGAATTTAAATTTTTTCTTTTAATTTTTTGGAATTTGTATTAGTGATTTTTTGTAAATCTTATACTTTTTATAATATGTGCAAAACACATTTTCGGGCCGAGAGTGGCCACTTCCGGTTGACCGATTTGGCAATTTAACATACATGTAGGCTAAATATTTTTATAACATACAGTACGTCACTGAAGTGTGCAAATTAATTATAATTAACATAATTGGGCTAATACACACAATAATTAAAATGACAAATGCAAGAACTGCTGTAACTCCCTGTAAAAAAGTGTGGGGGGGGGGGGGGGGCAGGAGTTGCGAAATTTTTTGCAATTATAAAACGATATATATACTTAAGTATTACAAACCCTAATAAGTCGTTAAAAAAGTTAAGAAACATGAAAAAATGATCCACATTCAATTATGTAATATTTGCATTAAAAACCGGAAGTATGTCACTGTAGTGTGCAAATTAATTATAATTAGCATAATTAGGCTATATATATATACACATATATTTATGTGTTGGCAAAACAATATTTAATTTTTTTTTTTTTTAATTTTTTTTTTTAATTTTTAATTTTAATTTTTTTTAATTTTTAATTTGTTTATTTTTATTTTTTTTTTTATTTTTGGAAACATTTTGTATTAGTAATTTTTTGTAAACCTTATACTTTTTAAGATATTTGCAAAACAAATTTTCTGGCCCAAGGGAGTGGCCACTTCCGGTAGACCGATTTTAAGTAAAATTCACTGGGACCTCCCAATTTATCCAGAAAGCTTAAATCTGAAGTTTCAGTTCGATTGGTTAAGCCATCTGGGCTGTAGAGTGGACACAGACTGACAGACAGACGGACAGACAGACGGACAGACAGACGGACTGACAGACAGACATCATTTCGAAACCCACTTTTTCGGACTCAGGGGACCTCAAAACAGATAAATCTTCAATAATCTCAAGGTCGAAAATTTTCATGATTACTATACTTTATTTTACTTACGTAAAAGAAAGTAAAAATGTTCGGTGTCTTCCAAAAATAATAATTTCCTTATGTCGTTTTCGATTGACCAAAAATACTAAACTTAGTGCCAAAAGAAACTAAACTCGATCATTTTTTATTATGGCGAGTTTAGTTTTTTTTTGCACTGAGCTGAGTTTTTTTATCAATCAAAAACGACAATAGTAATCAAAGTAGTCTAAAATTTAGTACGTAGGTGCGTTATTAAAGCCAGTAGTCCATGAGAAAAATTGACTTACAGTGAAAAAAAACGAAAAGAGAAAAATAATCTGATGCCCCATACAAATACAAGAGACACAGGGTACGTATTTCAGTCCAAAAAATGTGCGATGTGCGAGTGCGAACCGGAAAGAAATAGTATTCGTAAAATATATTTGTATGCGAGCAAAAAGCATGGGCGACTTGTGATATTTGGGAAAGTAAGCACCAACAATTTGAACCGATTTCACGCGACTTAATTCTTTTTGATACTAGCATCACAAAAAATGCACTAACACAAGTAAACTATTTGACAAAACACAATCGCAAGAAGTATATTATACACCATGTGAAATACGTACCCAGATTCAACGTTTGTTTTTTGTATTTTATAGTCAAATTGTTTTGCTATATTTATAAAAAATAAAAAAGTAACGTTGGCTTTATCTCTTATATGGGGCCTCAGATTATTTTTCTCTTTTCGTTTTTTTTTTACTGTGAGTCAATTTTTCTCATAGAATACTGGCTTTATGTTTATATTTTCCGAACAGCAGTTTATAGTATTTTCTAAATTTATGCAAGGTCTGGATAGGCTTGCCACCCGCCCTGCTTTGTGGAGGACAGTCCGTTTGAAAGAAGTTTCGTCCATCCTCCCCGGAGATAAAAATGTCCTCCAAACTCGAGAAGTTTCCTGTTTAAATTATATTTCCCAACTGACCCATTATAAAATAATAATCATTACGTTACGTTAACTTGTTTCTTTCAACATAGTTAACGATAATAGATTACGTGTTTACATTAGAATTTATCCTAAAGAAGTAATAATTCGATACGAAATTCTAAAATTTGTAAGAAAATACATTCTGTAATTCTAGAAAAGCTGTAGATGATAAAATTTTGTAGACCAGATTAAAATTTTTCATTGGTCAAAATTATTTAAGAAAGTGAAATCTCGTTGTAACGAAGAAAAAGGGACCGGAAACCAGGGCTGCGGAGTCGGGAATGGGAATCAAGGAGTCGAACTCTTTTAGCAGAGTCGGAATGGGAGTTGGAAAGCTATACCGACCGACTCTGACTTCCCCATTTTATATTTTGCTTTTTCTCCTAAAGTATACCTTACCTTAGTTACAAAAATATTTGGCTCCCGGTCAATTTTATAAAGAATGGCGATGCGTAATGTTTCTCTTATAGGAAAAAACTAAAATATCTTCGCAACAGAAATAAAATCATCGTAAATACATAAAAAACTGTTTCTGCTTGATTACGAGATGTTATTGGCTAGAAATTATGTCGACTCCAAGGTTAGAGTATTATTAAGTGATGTGATGATCAACAAAATAGAAGTAAACCGATGCTATGTAATTTGGCAATGGTCTAAAATTATTTTTAAATATTACCGAAAAGCTCACAGTCACCAAGAAAATCTAGTTGAAGAACTAGAAGAAAAACACGAATTCGAGAAATTTCTAGATGACCATAAGAAATCGAAACGACTTCAAATTACAAAAATTATGGATTCAATTTTTTGATGGCTTAGAGAAAGTGGTAAAATCAACCGAAATTTTTGTTATGTTCAAATTATGTTCTAATGATGAAATAATTTAAATACGAGCATTAATTACATGTAGAAGTTAGAGTCGTGGTCGGAGTCGGATAGTCAATTTTTAATACGTCGGAGTCGGAGTCGAAAAATTATTTCACCGACTCCGCAGCCCTGCCAGAAACATTAATTCGCTATTTTGTAATTTCGTTGCAATAAATTTATGAAAATGTAAAATTTTCTTAGTTTACTTCCTTATAAACCATTTGGTTGGCCATAGCACTGTTCCGTATCAAAATTTGCATTTTAGCGAATGAAAATTTCGTTATAGTAAAAATTTCGTTAAACTAGTGTTCATTACAAAGATTTTTCTGTATTTCAATTTCTAACAATTTGTGACATATGTACAATGAATTTAAAATTAAACAAAATAATTTTTGTTGGATCTCCTCCACTGAACCTTTTAAATGGTGGCAAGCCTAGGTCTGGAAGCCAAACCATAACAATCACTATATTTTTATTGGAATAAATGTTCACCATTGAAATATTTCTTAACTTGGAAGTTTTAGGCCGTCGGAAATTTTAATTGCGCAAATAAAACAATGTAGGCTCAAGTCTTCACTTGTGCAAGTCAACGCCTATACAATACAAACTAGCTATTAGCTGTTACAATTTTAGCTCAGTTTTGTCAATATTATATTGTTGAAACATGACCTTTAAAGATAAAGATCTTGTAATCTGAGGGTGATAATATCCGAAACTTGTAAAGTAATTTACAAAAAAGATTATTTGGATGTCTACGAAATGTCTAAGAATTCCTCGACGATTTTTCGTTTGCCATTATTTAGTTACATATCGTTTACAGCTCAAAATATGTAAAGCTAAACAAAAATTTAAGCAAAACTGTACCTGCCTCTCCTACACGCAACGCTGTATTGATAGACTTGCACAAGCGAAAGCCAAAATTAAAAATGTTTTGTCTTGCACAATGTTTCAAAACTGCGCAGATTTCCCCCTACACTGTCAACTAGACTTGCAACGATTGACTTGTGCAGTTAAATTTGCGCACTTAAAAGTTACGTCTAGAACCGGCCTTGGTTGGTTATACACAGAGGAAAAACTAAGGGGTTTTTCAAAAAAACAGCCCACTAAAATTATGAATTATTTTGTATTGAAAACATAGGGCAAACCTAAAACCATAACAGGATAACCATTAAAATAGTGTAAAGAAAATATTTTCGAAATATTTCGCAAATTTATTTTATTTAATTAAGAAATCCATGATTTGATTAGTATTCAGCAGGAAGATAATAAACTGATAAATATAAGTAATTATTTCAATAATGTGTCCAGTATCCATCATTATCGATTATGTTGGCAAAAATTAGGGTTACCTCTTAGCCCTTCCCATTTTTGAGAAACACATTCTCGTAAAGAGGCTTCCAATCCTTAACTATATAACCCTAAACATTTCCTATTGGATTTAAGTCGGCACTATACGATAAGAAGCCAAGCGATAGGAAGGATTTCCAGGTTTCGATTTAACCAACTCATAGTTTCAAGTATTATCTATAAGTCAGTGAAGTTAGCCCGAACCCGAATTGTTTAGGTTTGTGTCTTGACTAAAGTGTAGCTATCCAGAAAAAGTGTATACATTTCTTGAAATGTAGCACCAGCCCGAAGAGAAATAATTTTTTTAAAATGTAAGCGATTAGAAAAAAGTCTAAATTAAAAGAAAACGGGTTTCAAAATTACTTAGAAAACAAAGTTTATTAAAAAATAATTTATTTGAATTTATCTGAATAAATTTAAATCTTGTAAATTCTTAAATCGAATGCTCGTAACTAATACTAGAGATAAATCTTATAAGGATTTTGTATGGCCAGTTAGGCAATGGCAATATCAAGAGTCTAAAAGCCCCATCAGACCCATATCATGGGGATAAAATCATTTTTTTCAATATTTTTCTAAATCAATTTTTTATAATTAGATAATAAGAAAAATTCTTAAATTATATGGAGCCAATACTAGAGATAAATCTTATAAGGATTTTATATGGCCAGTTAGGCAATGGCAATATCTAGATTCTAAGAACCCCATCAGATCCATATCATGAGGATAAAATCATTTTTTTTTAATTTTTCTAAATCAATTTCTTATAATTAGATAATAAGAAAAATTCTTAAATTATATGGAGCCAATACTAGAGATAAATCTTATAAGGATTTTATATGGCCAGTTAGGCAATGGCAATATCAAGAGTCTAAAAGCCCCATCAGACCCATATCATGGGGATAAAATCATTTTTTTCAATATTTTTCTAAATCAATTTTTTATAATTAGATAATAAGAAAAATTCTTAAATTATATGGAGCCAATACTAGAGATAAATCTTATAAGGATTTTATATGGCCAGTTAGGCAATGGCAATATCTAGATTCTAAGAACCCCATCAGATCCATATCATGAGGATAAAATCATTTTTTTTTAATTTTTCTAAATCAATTTCTTATAATTAGATAATAAGAAAAATTCTTAAATTATATGGAGCCAATACTAGAGATAAATCTTATAAGGATTTTATATGGCCAGTTGCGCAAAGGCAATATCAAGAGACTAAGAACCCCATCAGACCCATATCATGGGGATAAAATCATTTTTTTCAATATTTTTCTAAATCAATTTTTTATAATTAGATAATAAGAAAAATTCTTAAATTATATGGAGCCAATACTAGAGATAAATCTTATAAGGATTTTATATGGCCAGTTAGGCAATGGCAATATCTAGATTCTAAGAACCCCATCAGATCCATATCATGGGGATAAAATCATTTTTTTTAATTTTTCTAAATCAATTTCTTATAATTAGATAATAAGAAAAATTCTTAAATTATATGGAGCCAATACTAGAGATAAATCTTATAAGGATTTTATATGGCCAGTTGCGCAAAGGCAATATCAAGAGACTAAGAACCCCATCAGACCCATATCATGGGGATAAAATCAATTTTTTCAATATTTTTCTAAATCAATTTCTTATACATAATAAGAAAAATTCTTAAATTATATGGAGCCAATACTAGAGATAAATCTTATAAGGATTTTATATGGCCAGTTAGGCAATGGCAATATCAAGAGTCTAAGAACCCCATCAAACCCATATCATGGGGATAAAATCGTTTTATTTTAATTTTTCTAAATCAATTTTTTATAATTAGATAATAAGAAAAATTCTTAAATTATATGGAGCCAATACTAGAGATAAATCTTATAAGGATTTTATATGGCCAGTTAGGCAATGGCAATATCTAGATTCTAAGAACCCCATCAGATCCATATCATGGGGATAAAATCGTTTTATTTTAATTTTTCTAAATCAATTTCTTATAATTAGATAATAAGAAAAATTCTTAAATTATATGGAGCCAATACTAGAGATAAATCTTATAAGGATTTTATATGGCCAGTTAGGCAATGACAATATCTAGATTCTAAGAACCCCATCAGATCCATATCATGGGGATAAAATCATTTTTTTTAATTTTTCTAAATCAATTTCTTATAATTAGATAATAAGAAAAATTCTTAAATTATATGGAGCCAATACTAGAGATAAATCTTATAAGGATTTTATATGGCCAGTTAGGCAATGGCAATATCTAGATTCTAAGAACCCCATCAGATCCATATCATGGGGATAAAATCATTTTTTTTAATTTTTCTAAATCAATTTCTTATAATTAGATAATAAGAAAAATTCTTAAATTATATGGAGCCAATACTAGAGATAAATCTTATAAGGATTTTATATGGCCAGTTAGGCAATGGCAATATCTAGATTCTAAGAACCCCATCAGATCCATATCATGGGGATAAAATCATTTTTTTTAATTTTTCTAAATCAATTTCTTATAATTAGATAATAAGAAAAATTCTTAAATTATATGGAGCCAATACTAGAGATAAATCTTATAAGGATTTTATATGGCCAGTTAGGCAATGGCAATATCAAGAGTCTAAGAACCCCATCAGACCCATATCATGGGGATAAAATCGTTTTATTTTAATTTTTCTAAATCAATTTTTTATAATTAGATAATAAGAAAAATTCTTAAATTATATGGAGCCAATACTAGAGATAAATCTTATAAGGATTTTATATGGCCAGTTAGGCAATGGCAATATCAAGAGTCTAAGAACCCCATCAAACCCATATCATGGGGATAAAATCGTTTTATTTTAATTTTTCTAAATCAATTTCTTATAATTAGATAATAAGAAAAATTCTTAAATTATATGGAGCCAATACTAGAGATAAATCTTATAAGGATTTTATATGGCCAGTTAGGCAATGGCAATATCTAGATTCTAAGAACCCCATCAGATCCATATCATGGGGATAAAATCGTTTTATTTTAATTTTTCTAAATCAATTTCTTATAATTAGATAATAAGAAAAATTCTTAAATTATATGGAGCCAATACTAGAGATAAATCTTATAAGGATTTTATATGGCCAGTTAGGCAATGACAATATCTAGATTCTAAGAACCCCATCAGATCCATATCATGGGGATAAAATCATTTTTTTTAATTTTTCTAAATCAATTTCTTATAATTAGATAATAAGAAAAATTCTTAAATTATATGGAGCCAATACTAGAGATAAATCTTATAAGGATTTTATATGGCCTGTTAGGCAATGGCAATATCTAGATTCTAAGAACCCCATCAGATCCATATCATGGGGATAAAATCATTTTTTTTAATTTTTCTAAATCAATTTCTTATAATTAGATAATAAGAAAAATTCTTAAATTATATGGAGCCAATACTAGAGATAAATCTTATAAGGATTTTATATGGCCAGTTAGGCAATGGCAATATCAAGAGTCTAAGAGCCCCATCAGACCCATATCATGGGGATAAAATCGTTTTTTTTTAATTTTTCTAAATCAATTTTTTATAATTAGATAATAAGAAAAATTCTTAAATTATATGGAGCCAATACTAGAGATAAATCTTATAAGGATTTTATATGGCCAGTTACGCAATGGCAATATCAAGAGTCTAAGAACCCCATCAGACCCATATCATGGGGATAAAATCGTTTTATTTTAATTTTTCTAAATCAATTTCTTATAATTAGATAATAAGAAAAATTCTTAAATTATATGGAGCCAATACTAGAGATAAATCTTATAAGGATTTTATATAGCCAGTTATGCAATGGCAATATCAAGATTCTAAGAACCCCATCAGATCCATATCATGGGGATAAAATCGTTTTTTTTTAATTTTTCTAAATCAATTTTTTATAATTAGATAATAAGAAAAATTCTTAAATTATATGGAGCCAATACTAGAGATAAATCTTATAAGGATTTTATATGGCCAGTTACGCAATGGCAATATCAAGAGTCTAAGAACCCCATCAGACCCATATCATGGGGATAAAATCGTTTTATTTTAATTTTTCTAAATCAATTTCTTATAATTAGATAATAAGAAAAATTCTTAAATTATATGGAGCCAATACTAGAGATAAATCTTATAAGGATTTTATATGGCCAGTTACGCAATGGCAATATCAAGAGTCTAAGAACCCCATCAGACCCATATCATGGGGATAAAATCGTTTTATTTTAATTTTTCTAAATCAATTTTTTATAAT
Source organism: Tipula helvola (assembly GCA_963556165.1). NCBI lineage: Eukaryota > Metazoa > Arthropoda > Insecta > Diptera > Tipulidae > Tipula > Tipula helvola. The sequence goes on along the minus strand of OY744481.1, from coordinate 185,706,147 downwards.
TAGATAATAAGAAAAATTCTTAAATTATATGGAGCCAATACTAGAGATAAATCTTTTAAGGATTTTATATGGCCAGTTACGCAATGGCAATATCAAGAGGCTAAAAACCCCATCAGACCCATATCATGGGGATAAAATCGGTTTTTTTTAATTTTTCTAAATCAATTTCTTATTAAATTATATGGAGCACAGATAAGAATATCAGATGTTTCAAGCAGAACAAGTTTTTGGCAATTCAATCTGGAACCCAAAACCTGAAACTCAAACCAATTTAAATTATTTATACTGAGGTTCCATCTAGCCTTTAATAGAAGAAAGACAGTTAGTAGAGACACATTTTAATAAGCTCATTATTTTTTAGATGATTTCGCCCATTTTTGCTGTAAAAAATTACAATTACAATTTTTGCTTTAATAATTTAACTTTACAATTTAATATTACAAATAAATTGTTCAATAAAAGCAAATATTTGTTCAAAAATATTTATATTTATTTACGATAGATGGTGTTACGTGACTCATTTTTGTATTATTTTGAGTCCAAGATAAAATATTAGAGACACATTTAATATTGGGTTCCAGTTCATAAAACCGCAAAATCATTCGGGCTTGGTTCATCTGATATTCTTATCTGTGTATGGAGCCAATTCTTGGATATACATACCGGTAAACCTATCACAAATTTTTTTTTTCGTTTTGCAGTAGAATACAGTTTAGAAAAAATTATAATGTTACTGCACCTCCTTCCCTCTGTTACAAAGAAAATTACAAATAGTTATTTACTAAAAATAAAATATTGCAATGGATAGAGTATAAAACAAAGAAAAGAGAATTTAAAATTTTGTACGAGAGTATATAAAGGAATTTTTTTTTTCTGTTTATTTCATTACATTTTCAGACTTTGAGCTGTGCATATTGTAGTATTTTGTTGTGATTTAAATAGTTTTTTTTGCTTAAAATAAATAGTTTTTTTTAAAACTCAGACCTCCGCTTTTTCTTGGACATCCCATCTAATCGTTTTTGAATATTTATTTACCTTTGCTTTTACACGGACACCCTATAAAATTATTTTACATTTATTCTGACATTTGCTTTCTTTTGGACATCCTTTAACACCGATATTAATTTTTTTGGCTTCTACATTTTATTATTTTTTGTTTATTTCGTATCTCGTTAAAATGGAAAGTAATAAAATGAATCCAAAATTATATAATAATAGAAAAAAAAGACATAGTTTTAACGAACGTAGTCTAGAGATTTCTCTGCAATCATTAGCTATCCCAATTTGTCAAGTGACAAAATCGGAGACAAAGGAAATGAAATTGCTTTGCCAGGCACTTCATATTAAAAATAACAAAAGCAATCGAATTTTGATTTATAACATGTGTAGTACGAAATTGCGTCATAATTTAAACTTTTCTGATCATTTGGTTGCCGATATATGTTTTAAAAAAGGTATAATATCAAAGGGCTCATCTGTGAAAGCCACTAACGTGAGTACCGAAATTGTAAATAAAATGAACCCACATGTAAATAATAATTTTACAGATGGTTCTAAACTTTTATCTGATGTTAATGATCTAAATCATTCTCAATTAGTTGATAGTGGTTCATTTATATATAATAATGATTTTTCTATTCAAGAAATAGACCAATTAACTTCTAGAAATATATTATTGCAACCATCTAAATCAATAAAGATACTCTCCGTTGAAATTTTGAAACCACCATATACCATTATAAATTTACCGGAAAGCAACAATATTGTCTGTTCTAACAATGTTATAAGTGTTAATGAACAGCTGGTCAACGAAACTCTGCAAATTGTTGAAGACGCTCAAGTTATGGATCGTGAACTGATTGTGTAATCAATGACAGCGAAGACGAGTTCAAAGTGGTTCATCGTAAATCTCCAAAAATTGACTGTAAAATCTAAAAACAATACACTGGTACCGAAACCTAACATTTTTCATAGAAAAAATAGTAAGTTTCATTTAATGGATTATCAGGTAAACATTTCTGAAGAAGTATGGAAAAGAATATACAATCAAAAGGAAAAGAAACTCGACGAATATCATTATACGTACCACATTTCTTCTCAATTAACTCAGTTGTCTGGTTGTTTAATAAACATTAAGGGATATGATGTAGCTGAAAAACATTTAACAATTAGAGCTTATTGCGGACACAAAAATAAAAATCAATCGTGCAGAACATATAAATTAATCAATTTTAACGTTTCAATGGGAATTTTTGTTGTGTACAGCGACACTCAACCTATTTATCATGCTTATAAAAAGTTTCAGCATACCTCAAAATATCATAGAGAGTTGTACAAAGACAAGTTGATTCGCAATTCGGTAGAAATAGTTTCAGAAAACTTAATCAACGAAGAAGATTTAATTTTGTTTGAAAAAACCAATACTGCAATTTTACTGAAAGACAAACGAGTATTGAATAAAATAAGATCTGAAAATCTTTTAGCTAACGACAATCACTCAGATGACATCGAGGATGTGCACTTGGAGAAAGAAAAAACTGATGTTATTAGTGATGAATCGTACATTAGGCAAGTGGGTAAGAATCCATTTTGTGTTACGACTTGTAGCAAAATGCAATGTTTAGTCCTTAAAAAAATTAAGGAACAATCTAAAGACTTAAGTTTAATCGTGTATTTAGACGCGACAGGCGGACTTATTCGGAAACCTTATAAAACCTGTAAATCCGTCATGTATTACGCTCTAGTGCTACCGGTTAAGTCTAACGAAAAAGATACTGCTACTCCATTCCCTCTATGTGATATGATTAGCTCAAGCCATAATACTCGCACTATTGGAAACTGGCTTAGAGAATATCGAATAATTATAGAGGAACATTTGAAGAAATGGCCAATTTTCAATACCGTAGTCGTCGATTTTTCATACACTGAGATTCATTCGGTTCTAGACGCCTTCAACCGAATGGATTTATTAGAATACTTAAATACGACTCATAAGTGGGCAACTCATACTAAATACATTAAGTCACCAGACGAAGTGGTAAAAATACATTTATGTTGTTCACATATTTCTCATACAATTGCCAAAGATATTAATAAACATTACGAGAAATTCCCGCAAGTAAAAAAATTTATTAAGGAGATCATGGCTTCAATGATAGTTGCCAGTAATTATCAAGATATTAAGCAAATATGGCAGAAATTTGCACTGCTGTTAACAGTAAAAACCATCACCGCTGATGTAAAATGTGCATTCGAAAATTTAATAGCTTTAATTGCCCTGAATAACGCAGAGTCCAATTAGTTCTAACTGAAACTAGTCAACTTAATGACTATAATTTAAAAATTTGTCTTATTATGTAATTATAAAGAAATTGATTTAGAAAAATTAAAAAAAAACGATTTTATCCCCATGATATGGGTCCGATGGGGCTCTTGACAACTTAATATTGCCATTGCGTAACTGGCCATATAAAATCCTTATAAGATTTATCTCTAGTATTGGCTCCATATAATTTAAAAATTTCTCTTGTTATGTATAAGAAATTGATTTATAAAAATTAAAAAAAAATGATTTTATCCCCATGATATGGGTCCGATGGGGCTCTTGGCCACTTAATATTGCCATTGCGTAACTGGCCATATAAAATCCTTATAAGATTTATCTCTAGTATTGACTCCATATAATTTAAGAATTTGTCTTATTATGTAATTATAAGAAATTGATTTAGAAAAATTAAAAAAAATGATTTTATCCCCATGATATGGGTCTGATGGGGTTCTTAGAATCTTGATATTGCCATTGTGTAACTGGCCATATAAAATCCTTATAAGATTTATCTCTAGTATTGGCTCCATATAATTTAAGAATTTCTCTTGTTATGTATAAGAAATTGATTTATAAAAATTAAAAAAAAAATGATTTTATCCCCATGATATGGGTCCGATGGGGCTCTTGGCCACTTAATATTGCCATTGCGTAACTGGCCATATAAAATCCTTATAAGATTTATCTCTAGTATTGGCTCCATATAATTTAAGAATTTGTCTTATTATGTAATTATAAGAAATTGATTTAGAAAAATTAAAAAAAATGATTTTATCCCCATGATATGGATCTGATGGGGTTCTTAGAATCTTGATATTGCCATTGCGTAACTGGCCATATAAAATCCTTATAAGATTTATCTCTAGTATTGGCTCCATATAATTTAAGAATTTGTCTTATTATGTAATTATAAGAAATTGATTTAGAAAAATTAAAAAAAAATGATTTTATCCCCATGATATGGGTCTGATGGGGTTCTTAGAATCTTGATATTGCCATTGCATAACTGCCCATATAAAATCCTTATAAGATTTATCTCTAGTATTGGCTCCATATAATTTAAGAATTTGTCGTATTATGTAATTATAAGAAATTGATTTAGAAAAATTAAAAAAAATGATTTTATCCCCATGATATGGGTCTGATGGGGTTCTTAGAATCTTGATATTGCCATTGCATAACTGGCCATATAAAATCCTTATAAGATTTATCTCTAGTATTGGCTCCATATAATTTAAGAATTTGTCTTATTATGTAATTATAAGAAATTGATTTAGAAAAATTAAAAAAAAAACGATTTTATCCCCATGATATGGGTCCGATGGGGCTCTTGGCCACTTAATATTGCCATTGCGTAACTGGCCATATAAAATCCTTATAAGATTTATCTCTAGTATTGGCTCCATATAATTTAAGAATTTGTCTTATTATGTAATTATAAGAAATTGATTTAGAAAAATTAAAAAAAAATGATTTTATCCCCATGATATGGGTCTGATGGGGTTCTTAGAATCTTGATATTGCCATTGCATAACTGGCCATATAAAATCCTTATAAGATTTATCTCTAGTATTGGCTCCATATAATTTAAGAATTTTTCTTATTATGTAATTATAAGAAATTGATTTAGAAAAATTAAAAAAAATGATTTTATCCCCATGATATGGATCTGATGGGGTTCTTAGAATCTTGATATTGCCATTGCGTAACTGGCCATATAAAATCCTTATAAGATTTATCTCTAGTATTGGCTCCATATAATTTAAGAATTTGTCTTATTATGTAATTATAAGAAATTGATTTAGAAAAATTAAAAAAAATGATTTTATCCCCATGATATGGGTCTGATGGGGTTCTTAGACTCTTGATATTGCTATTGCGTAACTGGCCATATAAAATCCTTATAAGATTTATCTCTAGTATTGGCTCCATATAATTTAAGAATTTGTCTTATTATGTAATTATAAGAAATTGATTTAGAAAAATTAAAAAAAAATAATTTTATCCCCATGATATGGGCCTGATGGGGTTCTTAGACTCTTGATATTGCTATTGCGTAACTGGCCATATAAAATCCTTATAAGATTTATCTCTAGTATTGGCTCCATATAATTTAAGAATTTGTCTTATTATGTAATTATAAGAAATTGATTTAGAAAAATTAAAAAAAATGATTTTATCCCCATGATATGGATCTGATGGGGTTCTTAGAATCTTGATATTGCCATTGCGTAACTGGCCATATAAAATCCTTATAAGATTTATCTCTAGTATTGGCTCCATATAATTTAAGAATTTGTCTTATTATGTAATTATAAGAAATTGATTTAGAAAAATTAAAAAAAATGATTTTATCCCCATGATATGGGTCTGATGGGGTTCTTAGAATCTTGATATTGCCATTGCGTAACTGGCCATATAAAATCCTAATAAGATTTATCTCTAGTATTGGCTAGATATAATTTAAGAATTTGTCTTATTATGTATAAGAAATTGATTTAGAAAAATTAAAAAAAAATGATTTTATCCCCATGATATGGGTCTGATGGGGTTCTTAGAATCTTGATATTGCCATTGCATAACTGGCCATATAAAATCCTTATAAGATTTATCTCTAGTATTGACTCCATATAATTTAAAAATTTGTCTTATTATGTAATTATAAGAAATTGATTTAGAAAAATTAAAAAAAAATGATTTTATCCCCATGATATGGGTCTGATGGGGTTCTTAGAATCTTGATATTGCCATTGCATAACTGGCCATATAAAATCCTTATAAGATTTATCTCTAGTATTGACTCCATATAATTTAAGAATTTGTCTTATTATGTAATTATAAGAAATTGATTTAGAAAAATTAAAAAAAAATGATTTTATCCCCATGATATGGGTCTGATGGGGTTCTTAGAATCTTGATATTGCCATTGCATAACTGGCCATATAAAATCCTTATAAGATTTATCTCTAGTATTGGCTCCATATAATTTAAAAATTTGTCTTATTATGTAATTATAAGAAATTGATTTAGAAAAATTAAAAAAAAATGATTTTATCCCCATGATATGGGTCTGATGGGGTTCTTAGAATCTTGATATTGCCATTGCGTAACTGGCCATATAAAATCCTTATAAGATTTATCTCTAGTATTGGCTCCATATAATTTAAGAATTTGTCTTATTATGTAATTATAAGAAATTGATTTAGAAAAATTAAAAAAAAATAATTTTATCCCCATGATTTGGGCCTGATGGGGTTCTTAGAATCTTGATATTGCCATTGCATAACTGGCCATATAAAATCCTTATAAGATTTATCTCTAGTATTGACTCCATATAATTTAAAAATTTGTCTTATTATGTAATTATAAGAAATTGATTTAGAAAAATTAAAAAAAAATGATTTTATCCCCATGATATGGGTCTGATAGGGTTCTTAGAATCTTGATATTGCCATTGCATAACTGGCCATATAAAATCCTTATAAGATTTATCTCTAGTATTGGCTCCATATAATTTAAAAATTTGTCTTATTATGTAATTATAAGAAATTGATTTAGAAAAATTAAAAAAAAACGATTTCATCCCCATGATATGGGTCCGATGGGGCTCTTGGCCACTTAATATTGCCATTGCGTAACTGGCCATATAAAATCCTAATAAGATTTATCTCTAGTATTGGCTCCATATAGTTTAAGAATTTGTCTTATTATGTAATTATAAGAAATTGATTTAGAAAAATTAAAAAAAAATGATTTTATCCCCATGATATGGGTCTGATGGGGTTCTTAGAATCTTGATATTGCCATTGCATAACTGGCCATATAAAATCCTTATAAGATTTATCTCTAGTATTGGCTCCATATAATTTAAGAATTTTTCTTATTATGTAATTATAAGAAATTGATTTAGA